>CM017193.1:40480092-40595092 GCA_004837865.1 Musa balbisiana
TAATCAAGAAGAATGATTCTTAATTATGTGAAGATTTCATTCATTAATGAATGTACATTAACCCAAAGAAGATGCTGGTTCCACCCCTTGAAGATTTGTAGAAAATGGGATAAACATGGAAAATATAATGTCAAAAATTAGAGCAGGGAACAAAAGATGTGTTATAAATAAACAAAGACCTTAAGGGCGGGTTCATCCCAGCATGGAAAACAACGCCTGGCATCGGCAGGCTCGAACTGAGTAACCGCCATGTTTCTTTTCTCTCCGTTGTACTCATAGGTGCTGCACAATTAATGACATACTTCCTTTCATTCATAAACAACATCGACGAGATTTTCTTGAAGATGAAACGAGAGCGTCTACCTTCTATAGAACCCTTTCATCTGATCATTTAGCGTACCCGTGAACCGGATCCCGAGAACGCCCTCTCCGATGGGCAGAAGATCATCAAACCCAAAAACCAAAATCTCGTCCGCGTCGATTTCAACGATCTCCGAGGGGCGCTTGGTTTCCTGCGACGACTCGAGCCGATTAAGAGAGAGAGAGAGAGCAGTGAGCGTCCTTTGACCGATGCAAATTGCGAAGCAAGGGCTAGGGCTACCTGACGATCGGATCCCTGGCCCCTGAACCAGACGGACTGGTGATCGACAGAGAGGTCCGCGGCGTTGAGGACGAGAAAGCGGGTGGAGGACACGACGTCAATGGTGATTTCGACGGCACCAGAGAAGTTGCTGCGGACGAGGTCGAGCGCGATGGGTGAGGTCGTACCGACGCGGCAGGGCAAATCGGGGGGAGCCGTCGGCCTTTGAACTCCTCGACTGCTCTGCTGCTGCTCCGCCATCCTTGTTCCTCGAGAGTGATTCTGTGAAGAGGACGTTATAATACATCAATAAATAATATATATAGTATATTATAGCCTATTAAAGATTGATTACATGCATAGCCTGTCAAAAACTAAATGTCGATCTCTGTGCATTTGGTCAATGGTTAAGACGCAAATGTGTTGCGTTCAGGAGGTCAAACATCGAAGCATGTAGGGTTACATATGGATCCATCCGCGCGTTGTTTGTATCACCGAGTTCCACGGCTGCCTTGCGAGGTTTACCGAGTTGCTACATCAGATCATTTCCTGGAAACTGATGAATTTTCCGGGAAACAATTACAGATGAATTTTGTTAGATACAATGAAATGATTTCCTCATTTCAGATGAGGAGAAGAATATGATTTCCTCATTTCAGATGAGGAGAAGAATATGATTTCCTCATTTCAGATGAGGAGAAGAATATGATTTCCTCATTTCAGATGAGGAGAAGAATATGATTTCCTCATTTCAGATGAGGAGAAGAATATGATTTCCTCATTTCAGATGAGGAGAAGAATATGATTTCCTCATTTCAGATGAGGAGAAGAATATGATTTCCTCATTTCAGATGAGGAGAAGAATATGATTTCCTCATTTCAGATGAGGAGAAGAATATGATTTCCTCATTTCAGATGAGGAGAAGAATATGATTTCCTCATTTCAGATGAGGAGAAGAATATGATTTCCTCATTTCAGATGAGGAGAAGAATATGATTTCCTCATTTCAGATGAGGAGAAGAATATGATTTCCTCATTTCAGATGAGGAGAAGAATATGATTTCCTCATTTCAGATGAGGAGAAGAATATGATTTCCTCATTTCAGATGAGGAGAAGAATATGATTTCCTCATTTCAGATGAGGAGAAGAATATGATTTCCTCATTTCAGATGAGGAGAAGAATATGATTTCCTCATTTCAGATGAGGAGAAGAATATGATTTCCTCATTTCAGATGAGGAGAAGAATATGATTTCCTCATTTCAGATGAGGAGAAGAATATGATTTCCTCATTTCAGATGAGGAGAAGAATATGATTTCCTCATTTCAGATGAGGAGAAGAATATGATTTCCTCATTTCAGATGAGGAGAAGAATATGATTTCCTCATTTCAGATGAGGAGAAGAATATGATTTCCTCATTTCAGATGAGGAGAAGAATATGATTTCCTCATTTCAGATGAGGAGAAGAATATGATTTCCTCATTTCAGATGAGGAGAAGAATATGATTTCCTCATTTCAGATGAGGAGAAGAATATGATTTCCTCATTTCAGATGAGGAGAAGAATATGATTTCCTCATTTCAGATGAGGAGAAGAATATGATTTCCTCATTTCAGATGAGGAGAAGAATATGATTTCCTCATTTCAGATGAGGAGAAGAATATGATTTCCTCATTTCAGATGAGGAGAAGAATATGATTTCCTCATTTCAGATGAGGAGAAGAATATGATTTCCTCATTTCAGATGAGGAGAAGAATATGATTTCCTCATTTCAGATGAGGAGAAGAATATGATTTCCTCATTTCAGATGAGGAGAAGAATATGATTTCCTCATTTCAGATGAGGAGAAGAATATGATTTCCTCATTTCAGATGAGGAGAAGAATATGATTTCCTCATTTCAGATGAGGAGAAGAATATGATTTCCTCATTTCAGATGAGGAGAAGAATATGATTTCCTCATTTCAGATGAGGAGAAGAATATGATTTCCTCATTTCAGATGAGGAGAAGAATATGATTTCCTCATTTCAGATGAGGAGAAGAATATGATTTCCTCATTTCAGATGAGGAGAAGAATATGATTTCCTCATTTCAGATGAGGAGAAGGAGAAGAATATGATTTCCTCATTTCAGATGAGGAGAAAGAATATGATTTCCTCATTTTCCTCATTCTCATTTGCGACGTTCGACAAAAACGTCGAAGGTCGCAGATGTCTTTGGCATTGGTGAAGAACACAATAAAGATCATAGGTATCCCCGACCTTCAACGAAGAATGTGATGAAGAAGAAATTAAGTCGTCGCCTCTCTATTACCTCTTAAATCGAGATCGTCGAGGGAGGACGACATCAGATCGAAAAGTGTTGAAGTTCTCCCGATTCTCCCTCGACATTTCAGCTTCCCTCCTTTCTCCCTCGACGTTTCTTCTTCCCTCCCCACAATCAGGTCGTAACCAGACTGATACCGCTCAATGGCAGACGACCCACGTACCAATCTGTTAACGAACCGATACGTACCATCAGATACCGACAGTATCGTTCAAAATTAAAATCCTTGCTTTCAAACATATATCCCACAAGTTCCGTAACATTCAAGAAGAATAAACCAAAGGGAGGACACAGAACTAGATGATATCAGTCTCTGCCTCAACTTGAAGGCTCATATAGAAATCAGAATATTTGCATTCTATACATTATCAATCTACATCCCACTTGGCTCGCCAGAGTTGGCATGGCTGCTTGTTGAGAGATCGGGCGAGAGTCTCTCTTGCTCTTCCACAATGGGCTTCATCTCCAGTTTCTTCTTTTCCCTGAGGACAGCTTGCCTGGGTATGACATCCAGAATGAAGCTGCCGCCATTCCATGTGATTGCAGAGACCTTGAAAATTTGGAAAGTAACATGCATCTTGTAGGACATGAAGATGGGAACTGCAAGGGCCATGGTTGCCACTGTGAATACAGCTTGGAGCAAAATGAACATAATTTGTCGGTTCTTATCACCCAGCAGCCCACTCAACCGCCACCAGATGTTGTTTGCCTTCTGAGCCTTCTTTGAGAGTTCCCTGCATCACCGGCACAAGGACTTCAATGATCAAAAAGTATCTCTCTACCGGGTTATGAACATAAATTATAATCCACAGGAAAAGACTGTTATGCTTCATGTGAAAGGATTAAAAGTGATTCATGTACTATGTTCTACAAGCAACTCAGTATCATTATTTTTGAGTGACAGATTCAGACCGAGTTATCCACTGCAAAAGTAACATTGTATTGCCAGTCAAACACACCAAGCACAAGCACACTGGTGTATTTCACCAAGCTGTTGCTATACGGCAACTCCTTCGGAGCTATGCAATACATAGTTGGACTGTGATCAAAACTGCGTTTTTCCAGGTGGCAGATTTCTCCCTGGAGCTTTTTGGAAGCTTTTGAAGCTAGAGACATTTAGGAAGGCCTAAAGGCTGCAATGCTACACGGATACACACAAGGTCATCTAAAATCTGTTTCGAAGAGGACTGGGGATATCAGCAACTGATCCAGTGCACCACCTTCACAAACGCTGAACATTATCAGAGACATCCAAGACTTGGCAAGTCTTTTTCAAGATGTTACACTCCGTCACATTTATAAAGGTCAACAGTTTTGGCAACTAGGTACCTTTTTTTGCTAAGACTACCAAGTCCACCTTTTTGTGGAATGGGAAGTTTCATTTTGAGTATCTTAAGCTCATATCCTCAGATGCTGAGTGTGTTTCATGTATTCCTCATCTTCTAAGTTAATGCATTATCTTCTCTCTGTAAAATAAAAAACTGGATGAACTAAAGAACATCAAGGAGCTTGTGTTAACTTCCTTAATTGGAAGAGGTAATTGGTTTCTCAAGAATAAAATAATTTTGAATAGCTCTTAGACAAAGGCTCCCTAGACCAATAATTGTTCCAACTTCCAAGCATCATATAACAATAGAGTTCGTCCCCGTACTAAATTGCATTTTTTTCATGTCAATAGCTTCCAGCTTTCAACATATCATATAGAAATAGCAGAAATCTTGACAGTTACGATCTTGCTACTACAGATTTGTAAACAATCAATATCGAGGAATCTAAGGATATCAACATGCACACTTTTATAAGTCGGAAAAATTATAATGGAAACCATTGAACAGTCTAAAATTAAACATGTCAAAATTATAGCTGCTGGAAATAAACAAAACAAAAGGCTCTTGAGGAAAACATATTCAAACCTGTAAGAAGTCATGACTTCGGGGTCTTGCAAGAGTCGCTGACGACGTAGAACATCCACAATGAGGAAATAGAGAATTTGCCAAAGGGTATATGCAATTAAAGGAACAACAAATAACCATGTCCATAGGTATGATTTATCCTCCACATATGGCCATGACACCCTTGCTGCTCTCCCTGCTGGGTGCATGGCAGCAAAAGTTTCAGGATTCCACCACCGAATAGTGAAGAAAACGATTCCTGAAATGTAGTTCAACATATTACAAGGGTAAGGAACAAATGCAATGATTGAGATAAAGAACTGTGGAGCAGTAGTTCAGTGGCAGCATGAACCAAACCTTGGAGAAATTACCATGTAATAATTTATTTATCCACATTGGTGATCTGATACCAATGAGACCAAAACTCCAATTTGTTTGCTTAATGCAAATTCATTGTTTGCAACTTAAGTACTTTTATGTGTTAACAGAAAATCAAAATTCAGGAGATCCACGTAACTCATGCATAATCTACACAGAAGTCTATTGGTTGATAAACTCCTATGAACACTAAAGGTCCTTGTAAGTCAAATTTCAAATCAAACTAGATGTCCAAGGATTTTGCAAAATATCCATTTTTGCATGGTGTAAACTTTAAAATGCTTCACCAATAGACAATTTTTTTATACAAGTCTATATAGCATTATCCCTGATTTTTTATCTTTCTTTGTTTCTTGGATCCACCATAGTCTAGAGTTATGCATTATTGACTTCTCATCATTAATAAATGCATTGCCTTTCACCAAACACCCTTCTAAAAATGTTTCAGAATCAAGTATTTATAAGCATTCTACACTAACTTCACCAATCGCCACTGTTCATCCCCTTGTGGAGACTACTTGATACATTCCCAGAAGTACATCTACATCTCAGATATGGAAGCTCATTACCAGGGCATCCCCAGATTTTTCCTGGATAACATCAAATTAACAATGCTATCTGATTCCTACTCAGCAAAGAGTTCTATCAATCAATTAATGGCAAAATAAGGAAATAAAGAAATGGGAAAAAAATCTGGGCATCATCTCTCAATGTAACCAGAGATGTCCAAAACAAGTTACACACATCAATAATCCACCTTTATGACATAATAAAATAGCATGTCAGTAAAAAAAATTACTTACATATGTACACAATACATTAATAAGTCACATAAGAGACAGAAACAAATCATATTTAATATTTCTCTATCCAAAAGAATTTTCAGAAAAATGTTAGAGAGGTGCAGAATAGGAAATGAAAGGCTAAAGAACATATATAGTGCATAAATATGCAAGTGTAATTGCTAATTCTGCTATCAAGTAAATAGCTAACTTACCAGGAAAAAGATGTATGAGAACACTGACAAGCTTGTCAACTGAACTAAACACCAGGCTATTACGCCAGACAATTAATGCCCAAGCAAGTGGCCCCTAAATAAGGTCAGATATTAGCTACTTAGATTTTATATATGTTCCATAAATTTCCAGGGATAAGTTCTTACTTCAGCAAATGAGAAGCAAACCATAAAAAGCTTTTCATTCTTCGGAAAGAAGAGTAGCATTACTAGGAAGAATGTATTTGCATAGTAGCAGAAATCCTGTAAAAACATAAGGACTTGTTAGTATATTGAAATAAAAAGTTGGTTGTGCACAATATTACATGGAAGTAGAAAGGTTGGATATTGCAGTAAATATGTCTCAAAAACAAACACAACATTCTGACAAACTGGAAAAATAATAGTAAGCAGTAAAGCAAAAGAAAAAGAGAGAGATAGATAACCATACATCAGAAACCAACATGCAAAGAAGATAAATGGAAATTACATTCTACAGACAGAAAATAACAACCAAGCAATTAGAAATTTATTTGCTATAAATCTGTGATGCACAAAGTTTGAAAATCTAAGGTATAAACTATGGGCTGTCTTTTCCCTTTTTCAGTAAAGAGTTGTTAGCTCTTGAGAGGGACAGCCAGCATAAAGTCTCATCTTTACAAGTTCAAACTAGTTAACTTATATTCCACAAATTGTTACCAAAAAAAAAAGGCTAAAGCAAGCAGAAAAATTGTCTGGCTTTCCTAACCATGACTTAACACTTTGATCCTTGAATGGTAACCATTTCTGACAAACCATAGTATCATGCTGATCTTACTTGTAAGTACAATGTCTCCCAAGTATGAGGACTCCTCATAATGTTCACTTATGTTGCTAAGCAACATAAGCAAAGCAGTCAGCTAAGGCCTTGTGATGCCCCAGAATGAGAGAATTACCATTTGAAAGCCACAAGTCTTCAAACATGCTTAGGCAGAACTTTGACAAACCATACAACCATGCAGATCTCACTTCTAAGTTCAATGTTTCCTCCTAATGATCACCTATATTGCAAGGCAACACAAGTAAAGGAGTCAATCAGGGCCTCGTGATGCCTCCAGAAAGAGACAATTTACCAGTTTGAAGGCCACAAGTCATGAAACACTCATAGCTGGTAACCATTTTGACAAACCATAAAACCATGCTGATCTTACTTGTAAGTACGAAGTCTCGTCCTATTTCACTTATTTCTTGCAAAGCAACATAAGTGATTGGATTTCAAAAAAAAAACATAGGTGGTTGAATCAGCTAGGGCCTCGTAATGCCCCACAATGAGACTATTTACCAGTTTGAAGGCCACAAATCTTCATACATTGCAATCATTCATGTCATAAGCCATGATTTATCCTGAGCTCAGGATAGGTTGCAGACTTCAATCACAGAAGACGTTTGAGAAAGCAAAAGAAACCCACTTGTATGATCAAACTTTACAATGTCATCTTTGTTGTTGCATATTAGTCAGGTATGTGGACAAAAATATAGTAAATAAATAGGATAAGTTGACCAATTATAAAGATTTATGCATATAAGATACTTCAACTTTACTTTGCAGCCAAAAACTTTATGGATGCTTTAAAGACTTTCCTGCAGGTATACTTCAATGACTCATAGGTATTCTACTCGAGCATTTTAATAGCCAATTATGACACCAGAAGATACAGAACTATAATACAGTTCTGACTTCTATGTCTGTCACAAAAAGGACATACTTGATAGAGCCCAAATACCAAAGTCTGAATAGTTGCGCCAATTCAAAAAGAAGAAACAAAAAACTCATGCTCATTGTTCTAAGCTCCTTAACACAGAAGATTAGCAGATCTGAACCAACATTTTTAGGCCAAAAAAATATTAACACTTTTAATGAACTATGGAGCCTTCCAGATGCAGAAAACTAAAAGAAAATGTAATAATCTATTCCAAGTGTTATCAGTAGACAGCACAATAGTTGCTTACAGGATGAAAAATACTTGAGCAAAAATATAAATGCATAACTTTCTATTTAAGGATGGTCACGGGAGCACTGTATACCATTAACAGATATGTTGTTTCATCTTTTTACCCATCTGACATGGGAGCCATCTATCATGGGCCACCTTATTCGAAATGAGACACCTCTCTTCCAACAAATCAACAGGGAACCTCTTTGCATGTCATATTCCATTGATTTTAATCTAGCTTGTTTGATCTTTCACTTCTCTTGTTCAATCAACGTCAACTTCCACTTCTCTGACAAAGATATGTAGCTAAATGATATTGACCTACTGTAAGACTTTAAAATATAAAAGGTTGCTGATTAATAAAGATATCCAAATGATGCAGGTAAAGGCTCTCCTTGAAATAGTGTATTTAGAGAAAAAAAAAGTAATATTAAGCACAGTTATGCTTCCCACATGATTTTTAGATCTCAGTGAAAGTATGACAGAGGGGGATGACAATAAATAAAGAAACGAAGATTCCTACAAAATTTAAAAACTATTGGCAATTTATTTAATAAAATCTACACAGATTAACTTCTTCTGAAGTGTCATGGTTTGTTGTCAAGCAATTTCTGGGTTAATGTATCGAACAAGTATTGCCTTATATCAAAGAAGTTAAAACGGACTAATTATTACGTCTAGAAAATCCGTACACAGATTTCAAGTCAACATCACAAGTCAGGCTAACGTTTTCAGACAACACAACAGCGTTCGTCATTGTAAAGAATGGAAGATTAACCAAAGTTTCAAATATCACAGAATGTGTTCTCACCAGGAGGTAATAGTGCCATTTCTTGTACCGATAGTATATCCAACGAAGAGGAACGAACGTGACAAAGAAGAAGCAATACACGTAGGGAACATCTTGTGGCCCTAATTGAAAAAAGAAGAACATATCTAAATCGTGGAACCTATATTCACAATCATCAAATTTTTGATAGACGCGAAATCTTTCACCAAACGCAAACGAGAGAACATGAAACCGATAACAACTTACTAGCGCCCAAAATGAAACAAAAAGCACCAAATCCAAGAACCCCCAACAAATGAGTCACCTGGGTATCAAGAAGAACCAAATAAGGGCTAAAGATCCAAACTTTTAGTAAAACAAAGGGTGAAACACATCTGCTCAACAGAAGTACCTTGAATATGAGACGCTCATGTTCCTCGGCTTGTTTAGCAATCTTCACGGCTTGCTTTGACAAGATCTCTACAGGATCTCCTTCGTCTGCGCCGCTTGCTTCGACAGGATCTCCTTCGTCTGCGCCGCTTGCTTCGACAGGATCTCCTTCGTCTGCGCCGCTTGCTTCGACAGGATCTCCTTCGTCTGCGCCGCTTGCTTCGACAGGATCTCCTTCGTCTGCGCCGCTTGCTTCGACAGGATCTCCTTCGTCTGCGCCGCTTGCTTCGACAGGATCTCCTTCGTCTGCGCCGCTTGCTTCGACAGGATCTCCTTCGTCTGCGCCGCTTGCTTCGACAGGATCTCCTTCGTCTGCGCCGCTTGCTTCGACAGGATCTCCTTCGTCTGCGCCGCTTGCTTCGACAGGATCTCCTTCGTCTGCGCCGCTTGCTTCGACAGGATCTCCTTCGTCTGCGCCGCTTGCTTCGACAGGATCTCCTTCGTCTGCGCCGCTTGCTTCGACAGGATCTCCTTCGTCTGCGCCGCTTGCTTCGACAGGATCTCCTTCGTCTGCGCCGCTTGCTTCGACAGGACGACGTGACAAAGAAAGAGCAATACACGTAGGGAACATCTTGTGGCCCTCTATGAAAAAAGAAGAACATATCTAAATCGTGGAACCTATATTCACAATCATCAATTTTTGATAGACGCGAAATCTTTCACCAAACGAGAGAACATGAAACCGATAAAACTTACTAGCTTCGTCTGCGCCGCTTGCTTCGACAGGATCTCCTTCGTCTGGACCACTCTCTGATCAACAACAATCGAACCAAAATGGAACCCATAGCAAGAGCCAAAAATAGATGAAACAACGCACTAATATGCATGAGAAACTGGAGCATATGTGCATACCTTGGATTGATCCGCGATTCGATGCCGCACCTTCTGGAACGCCTCTCCTTCATCGAGCCCCGTCTCACCTTCTCCCATCCCCTGTACTACTACTCTTCGTATACCAAATATTAAACGATGTCTACTGTTCGTCTAGAGAGAGAGAGAGAGAGAGAGAGAGAGAGAGATGGTGAGGAGGCTGGGAAGGGGAAGGGTTGTGAGAGACGAAGTCTCGAGGGCAAGACGCGACTCTGTTCTTGCCCCTGTTTTTGGCAGCGCTATGGACCCCCACGAAACCGACGCCAAAGTACGCCCAAATGAATCTAGACCGTCGGTTCTGAAACAAAGATGGTCGGACCTGACCATCTTTCAGTAATAATTAATTATTTGAGTGTCTTTTCTGGCCATTCACACTGTCTAACTTTACGAAAGCAACGAGCAATAATTTTCCTACTATTTTTCAATTACCCACAATCTACCTGCCTCGTAATTGACTGACTTGTGGGCATCCATGTGCTACTCACTCGACGTAGCTATTCGCGACTCCAATCACAAGGAAGGTAGCTAAAGTCGGTGTATATAGAAGAGTAAGTAAAGTATTGAGGCGGTAGTTCAGCCACGGAGGACATCCGTCACCCGATTATAAATTATGATGATGTTACAACGACTAGCTGTTAAGAACAGCATCAAACTGTTGTAACAAAACGTTATCAGCGGAAACACCATATTATTTTATGCGATATTTACCAATGCCGAAATTAGGGAAGTCACTTTCAATTCAATCGGTGGTACAGTGATAGTCGATGGAAGAGCAATTTAATTGATTCATTAAAGGATAATGAGCCAATTCTAAAAAAATCTTTAAATTTAAGAATTTCTTAAATAGTACTCCAACTTTAAATTTTTTTCATCGAATATTTTTTTAAAATAATTATTCTATCCCTATCAATCACTATCCACTGTCAAATCCTTAACTATGCCTCCACGCCACTAATCGTCTCTCTCGATAGTCCTTTTATGATCAATAACGAAGGTTATCGATCTTGTGACTTTTTTTATAGTTAACGCGAGAGCTATCACTTTCCTTTTATGTCCATGGTTGAGATACTGAGTTGTGAGAGCAGTAAGTGACAATAATTTTACAACGATAACGGATATCACGAAGATTGTGCCTCTATCGCTATGTATAATGGGAGGAGTTGCTAAAAAATAATAGTGGTTGGTGAGTGGAGGCGATGAAAATAATATTTTCATGAGTTCAGTGATACTCTATCAAAAAATTTTAAAATTATAATACTTTTTTGAGAAGTTTTTTTATTAAATAATTGTAAAATAATTTTTATTAATTTAAGGATATTATACTTATGGTAATAAGTTGTAACATGAAAATATACGCTTAGAAAAAATTAAAAAAAATCAAATTCGTTCAATATTTATCTCTACATGGATGAAAATTTATTATCAAAAATATAATCAATAGAAAAGGATTATTTTTAAAATTAAATCAAGATTATTATCTTTCTTTTAAAATAATATATATTTGATTTTATATTATCATAATCTATTTTATTCTTATATCTATATTTATAAAAAAGAGATCATAACATTATAATATATCAACGAAAAATGGATCAGCATGCTTTTTGTGAGTGGTGTTGATAAGGGCAATAATAGCAACGTGACCTGGTTGACGTCAGTTGCCCCGGATGGCGCCACGCGTCTCAGTTGACATGACAGCATCGAGCGAAGACAGTCTGGAACGCCGACTGAGGCGCATTAACATCCTGCGCAAGCTTGGCCCATCACGCCATGCTCACGCCGTTGTCAGACGCCACCAGAAGTACGATCCTACCCCCTGCAAACGAGCACATCAGACAGCGATAACCTTTTCTATAAGAACCCCTGCATAAGGAAGGGGAAAAGGGTCTTTTTCTCTCTCTTTCTAGGCAACACTCCCCCTTTTTTAAGATCGAAAACTAACTTGATCGTCGGAGGGGTTGGGTGGAGCTCCCCGACCCGACCTGTGTGCAGGGACGAAGACGAAACGCCCCTCCTCAGAATGCCCGGGTACATAACCTTATTCCCGACGGGAAACACGATTCGGCTACGAGCGGATCTCTAAAACCGGCCACCTCAGCCACCCCGAAGTCAACCCGACAAATCCCTGCTCATTCGGACCCGAACCAAGCCATGACGCTCCCGAGGTCACGACATAAAGTTGTTAACATAAACAAGTGTAAAACTAATGTTTTAGATCTTATCGTCTATGTCTAAACGTATACATTTAGAGTGTAAGGTATTCATCCTCATCCTGGGACACGTGAGATGAAACGTGTACTCATCCTCTGAGTGTGTAACGATCTCATCATTTGTTCTGTTATTTATCCAATTTTTTATTTTTTTTATTTCTATCTTTATGATAAAAAAATTCTTTATTTATATCTCTTATCATAAATAAAATCCGGTGTCGCTCATAAAAAAATCACATTCTTTGTGTTAAAAAAATCATTTCCATCACACAATCGCAAGCTTTTATTTATTTTCTCACAAGTCAAAACATTTTTCTTGTAGTTGTCATCACAAGTCCACAACATTAATTGGCAGAACAATCTATTATCCAATAATCTTGACAAATACTACTTAGGTGGTGAGAACCGGCAGGATGTAGGCCGACTTGGTTCCCAGAACACGGCCCCGCGTGTCGGGAAAGAACTCGAAGCCCGGCAGCTGCGTGATGCTGCCGTCGTACGTGACGCCGATGGGATAGGGAAGAAGATGGCCGGGGAGGTCACCGTCCTGCCGCTCGCCGGTGAAGAGGTCCCAGTACAGCTCGGCGATATTGTTCACCTTCTGCACGCATTGCAGGCTCTCCGGGTGGAGGAAGTCGTCGTCGAGCACGCCGAGGTGCTCGTACCAGAGCGCCATCCGGAAGCCATGGATCTGCCCCCTCGCCGGCTCCGTCGTTGACAGATGGTACGGCTGGTACGCCCCCATGACGATCTCAGAGTCCCTTCCTCCGTCCATCGACCGCTGGTTGATGTTGGCCGACCCGCATATGATGTACTCGTCGTCAACTGAAACACAGTATCGGAGAGGAGCAACGTAGATTAGGAGGATGTGGAGAAATCAGACTCGTCGCGAGTGAATCGCTGCTACCGCGGTTTCACCTATCATCAGCTTGCTGTGAACGTAGATCATGAATCGCCTCGCCTCCTGAGATCTCATGTAGTTGGTGTCCGGTTTCGGATGCTCCCGAGGCTCGTATTCCCCGCTCCTCTTCACCTCCCTGTTTCCCAAGCAGAAGAAGTTAAGGTACTCCTCGGGGTTGGCTTCCACTCCCTTGGCTCGGAGCGCTTGCGCGACGTCGGTGTACATCATCTCCATCGTCCTCCGCTGCCAGTCCAAGATGGCCTGGCCTTGCCCCAGCTCCGGCGCGCCCTCCGGCCACATGGGCATGACCACATAGACGGCGAAGCGCTCCCCGGCTTCGATCTTGCTAGTGATCTTCAGCGACAGCTCCTTGGGGATCAGATGCAGCGCGCCGATGTCCTTGGGCTCGATGTCGTCGGCCTTCCACCCGAAGGAGCTCCCGATTAAGTACTGGTTCTCGATGTAGATGAAGTTCTTGGCCCTACGAATGGCGTGGATGTACGCGTCCTGAACGCTGCGGTCGATGACGTTGTCCTTTCCGCTGACGAGCCCGACCGCGGCGGCATCCTCCGGGGACTCGGGGAAGCCGAAGGCGGCGCTGGCGTCGATGGACCGGAACAGCTGAACAGTCCAGGTGTCTCTGTGCTCGGGGAACATGACGGAAGACGGGGGGATGATGATGTCGGACAGATCGGTGAGCCGCAGGAGAAGATCCTTGCCTCCCTGTTTCCTCCACCTCTGCTCGAAGTTGAACAGCACGTCCCAGGCTGCGGGGCCTTCGATCCGGGTGTGGGAGTCGTGCCACGGCTCCCGCGGGCCGCCTCGCTCCAAGGACGCGTCGTCGAAGTTGGGCTGATGGAAGTCGTTGCGGTGCTCTCCGGCCAACGTCCTGAACAGAGAGTGGAACTGCATGTCGTACCTCCCGTCGCAGAGGTCGATGCCGCCGACGAAGCTGACGATCTGCCGCATCATGGAGTTCCCGTTGGGCATCGCGTGGTCGACGATGACGGTCTTCTGATGATGGGTGAACATGTAGAGGACCTTCACGTCCTCAACGAGGCTGTCGCCCAGATCGGGATCCCGGCCGCACAAGACACAGTGCACATCGCTGCCTTCGAAGTAACAGAAGGTGTCCTCGCAGTGGGTGTCCATGATGCCCCCGTAGTGCACCGATCCGAGTCCCAACGCCGTCCTGTCGTGCCAGATGAGTATGAGCACCCGAACGCCTTGGCTCGCCTTCCTCTTGAGCAGCTCTCCGAGAGTGACGTCGCCTTCGGGCTTCGGCCGCCGGGGGTCTCTCACCAACGTGATCTCGGTGTACACGGACCACCCCGTGATGTAGATCAGGTGCTGGGCGTCCTGAATGGCGTCGAAGATGTCCTCCCAGCATCGGTGGGCCTCGAACTGCTTGCCATCCGCGAGCGGAATCCTGGGAAAGAAGCCGTCGGGGGAGTGCGTGTCCTGGTACAGCGTCACTCTGCAGCCCGGCCTCTGAGAGAAGAACGTGTGGGGGACGCCCGGGTAGCGGATACTTAGCACGCCCCTTCCCCAGTTGGGATCCATGTCGGCCGCGACGAAGCGGAGACTGACATGGATCGCAGGTCCGCCACGGAGAGGACGGCGGTCCTCGTCGAGAATCTCGAGCCACCGGTCGACCTCCGCACAGCCGAGGAGCTCCTCGGTGGACAAATACGCCCTTCCGACCACTCTGGCTCCGATCGGCTCGTCGAGCTTGACGGTGAAGATCACGTTGGCGGCCGTGTGGGCGCAGTAGATGTGGAAGGACTCGTTCCAGCGGGGATTCCCGTGGTGCCCCGTGATCACCCTCGTCCGACCAAGTCGGGCCATCTCGATGTCGATCGTCGCGTAAAACCTGCTCCACCCCTTTCCGAAACTCACCGTCTTTTCGACGGCCTCGACGAGCTGCATGCAGCGTCAATCCAACATGAAAGGAAGCAAAAGGAAGGCAAGGGAAGAAGGATTCAGTTAGCTCAGGCACCTCGCGGACGAACTTGGGAGCATGGCGAGTGATTCTGCACCGGTCGGACACCGACGTCGCCTCAAAAATCGTAGCATGCAGAACTCCATGCAGCAAAAACTGCGACATCGCTTGCTTGCTTGTTGACAGACTCAGAAAGAAAGAACGACAACGTGAGCGGAGAATCTCTCTCTCTCTCTATCTATCTATTATATCTATCTCGCAACAACGGAGAACACAAAAAACATGACAAAGACTACTGTGCAACCAAAAAGCGTTCATGCTTTTGGAGTAGATACTTGCATGTCAACATCGATGATGAGGGTGCATCTCTTCCAGCGAAGCCATGGATGAAGTGGTGGCAACATTGGCAGACACACGAATCCTCCAACTGCAGGTCAGACGGACGCTTTACACTGGTGGATATGCATGGCAGAGATTGAAGAGAAGCAGACTGCTATCTATCGCTCATCACCCACTTCTCATAGCACAATTTCTTCCTATGGTGCTGCCACTCTAATTGTTTGCCATTTGTCGCCATCATCAACTGTCACCCACCACATCATACGGTCACAAAAGCAACTTCATGATATCCTCAACCGTTGGTCTGATGTTAAGAAAGTTATTATATTGGTCTTGACATCCTATTCTATTGATTATTGCACTTCTGCATTCTTTAGTGTGATTGATATTTCTTCCTAGTTATTTTTATTTTTTTAAAAGAAAATTAATTCTCATATGGTAATTTTTTAGTATTTATATATATATATTCACTAAAAAAAAGAAAGCTATTATTGCTTCTACAAAAATTGCCCCTAGCATCAAACACATGCCTTCATATACTTGCACCCAACTAAGAATGGGTCACCAGTATCACTTCTAATAACAAAACCAATATTTCTATCACAGTAACTCTTTAACAGAGTCAAAGAAATATAATATGAAATTTTTTTATGCATAATGCAATCAAGTAATTTGACCTCGTCATTAGGGAGGATTGCTGCTATTGTTCTATGTAAAATCTTACAAAGAAAGGAGATAACTTAATTAAAAATCATATCATCTCTTACACATCAAATATACCTGTTAGTGTCAACAACTTTATGCCGTAGCCTTGGGAGCAACACGGCTTGGTTCGGGTCCGGATGAGCGGGGATTTCGTCGGACTGACTTTGGGGTGACTGAGGTGGTCGGTTTCGGTGATCCAATCGCGATCGGGTCGTTGTCCCCATCGGGAATAAGGTTCCAGGCCTGGGCGCTCCAAGGAGGGGCACTTCGTCTTCATCCCTGCACATAAGTAGGGTCGGGGAGCTCAACCCGACCCCTCCGACGATCAAGTTAGCCTCGAGTCTCAAAAAGAGGGGGGTATTGTGCGGAGAGTCCCCCTTTTTCTTCCCTGGTGTGGGAGTTCTTATAGGAAAGGTCATCGCTGTTTGATGTGCCCGTTTGCAGGCGGCAGGATCGTACTCCTGGTTGCGTCTAACACCGGTGTGGGTGTGGCGTGACGGGCCAAGCTTGTGCAGGATGCTAATGGGCCTCAGTCGGCGTTCCGGACTGTCTTCGCCCGGTGCTGTCATGTCAGATAAGGCGCGTGGTGCCATCTTGGGCAACTGACGCTGAGCCTTTCCCCGGGGAGATTGAGGTAAGGCGAGGAAGGTCGGCGAGGTGCTGCTTTACGTGAACGAAGGCTTCCTCGCATGCCTCTGTCCACCGAAAGTTCCTCTGGTCCTTCAAGGCCCAGAAGAAGGGGAGGCAACGATCGCTAGATCGGGACAGGAACCGGGATAGGGCAGCGAGCCTCCCGTTCAGCCGTTGTACTTCTTTTATTGTTCGAGGGGCTTGCATACTGATGAGTGCTTGAACCTTTTCTAGGTTAGCGTCGATTCCCCTCTCGTGCACGACGAATCCAAGGAATCTTCTCGAGCTAACGCCGAAAGCGCACTTAGTCGGGTTAAGACGCAGGCCGTATCTTCACAACGTATCAAACGTCTCGGCCAAGTCGGTTAAGTGATATGTCGTTGTACGACTCTTCACGATCATGTCGTCGACATAAATCTCAATGTTTCGCCCAATCTGTTGGGCGAACATCTTGTTTACGGCTCTCTGATATGTGGCCCCTGCGTTCTTGAGCCTGAACGGCATGACCTTGTAATAATATACCCCTTGGTCCGTGAGGAAGGCTGTATGCTCCTGGTCCTCGGGCGCCATTCTGATCTGATTGTAGCCGGAGAAGACGTCCATAAACGAAAGGCGAGCATATCTGGCGGTCGCATCGACCATCTGGTCGATCCTCGGGAGGGGGTAACAGTCTTTTAGGCATGCGCGATTGAGACTGGTGTAGTCAACACACATCCTCCAGCTCCCGTTAGATTTCTTTATGAGGACCACATTGGACAGCCATTGCGGGTATTGAACTTCCTTTATAAATCCCGCCGCCAGAAGTCGCTCCACCTCCTCGCGGATAGCCCATTGCCAGTCGGGAGCTTGCTGCCGGGGCTTCTGTTTTATTGGTCGAACATCGGGCGCTATGTTCAAATGATGTTGGGCAGTCTTCGGGTCAACGCCCGTCACGTCGGAGGGCGACCAAGTGAAGACGTCGGTGTTCTCCTGGAGGAAGCTGACGAGCTGCTCCCGTTCTTGGTCGGGGAGTTTTGACCCGATCTTAATAGACTAGTCCAGCCGATCCTTTGTCAATGGTATGTCGTGAGTAGGCGCCGTCGGCTCAGGGTGTGGGGTTGGCTTCTTCGTTTCCCTAGGATCCCTGAGGGGTTGCTCAGTTCTAGCCCTTTTGTGCAGTGAGACTGCCGCCAAGTAACATTGCCTGGACTCACGGGGGCTTCCCAAGACCTCCCCGGCCCCATAGCGGGTCGAGAACTTCACAATTTGGTGGTAAGTGGAGACAACAGCCCTAATCTTATTGAGGGTGGGCCGGCCGAGGATGGCATTGTATGCAGTGGGGAGGTCGACCACTAAGAAGGTGGACATTACCGTCTTCGATCTTGGCAGGGTTCCCAAGGTTATAGGCAAAGTAGTCGCTCCCATTGGCGAAATCGAATTGCTGGTGAAGCCGATAAGCGCCGAGCGCGTCGGCGTCAGGGCTTCTTTGGCTAGCCCAAGCTTTTGAAAAGCATCCAAGTAGAGTACGTCGGCCGAGCTCCCGGTGTCGATCATGACCCTCCTCACCTGAGCATTGGCGATCCTGGCTGTGATCACAAGCGCATCGTCATGCTCGAGTTGCTCGGCACCATCATGGGGGAACGTGACCTCGGGCTCGAGGCCGGGTCCGGGAGCGTCGGCTCGGACGGAGCAAGCATACACCTTCATTCTGGACATGCTGTCTCCCCTAGCCGCTGGGCCGCCCGTGATCACGTTGATCAGGTGCTTGACGGGACCCTTTGGGCGGGGGGAAAGCTCCTCGCCTTGTTAGGGGTTCCGACCGAGGTGCCCTTTCCGGATGAGCTCCTCGATCTGCCACTTCAACTCACGACACTCCTCGGTGTCGTGCCCATGTTGTTGATGGAAACGACAATACTTTGACCGGTCCACGAGTTCCCGCGGGTTTCTCATCGGAATGGGGGTTCTGAGCAACCCTTTGTCTCTTATCTGGAGAAATATCTCCGTTCGAGACGGGCCCGAAGAGGGGAGTTGCGACGTCAACACCGACGTGCCAGGTCGGTCCGATCTGCACCTTAGCGCGGCAGGTTGTTGCCTGCGGGATGGCTCTGGTCTGGTCCTTTTGTGGTCCTCCCGTTTCCCGGCCATCCAGACCTCCGTCGCAACGAACTGGCTCGCCCGCTGGAGCATCTCGGGGAGCGCGGTGGGGGGTCGTTCCACCAACGACCAGAAGAATCGGGAGGGTCGCAAGCCTGCCATAAACGCCTGCATCAATAGAGAGGGGTGAGCGTCCGACAATTCCCGGATCTGGGTAGTAAAGCGATTCACAAAGTGGGAGAGGGGCTCATCCTCCCTCTGGTTGAGTCCGAGGAGTAGTGCGATGGACGACTTCGGCCGGGCGTAAGCTAAGAAGTTGGACTCAAAGTTTCTGGCGAATTGATCAAAAGAGGTGATTGTTCCGGTCTTAAGGCCGCTGTACCACGTGGGGGTCGGTCCTCTCAGAGTTGTGGGGAACGCCCTGCACATCAAAGCGTCAGAGGTCCCGTATAGCGCCATCTGGGCGCGGAAGGCGGCTACATGGTCCGCCGGGTCGGAGGAGCCGTCATACGCATCCAAAGAGGGGAGCCTGAAGTTCGGGGGGATCGTTTGGTCCTATATCTCGGGCGCAAATGGAGACCCTCGGCGTGCTTCCTCCCTGAGCTCGCCCTTCGACCTGCGAACCTCCTGTTGCACTTCGTCGAGCCGTTGACTAATGAAGCATAACTGGGCTCGGAGGGAGTCCGCCGAGTCCGAAGACAACGGCTCGGGTTCCGGGTGAACCCTCGGGTGCGGCGCCACCCGATCTCAAAGCGGAGTCGGTCAGGCCTGAGGTGAAGCCGGGATCGCTGTAGGTAGCGTGTGAGCTTGGCCTGGTGGCACCTGTTGCCGTAGTGGTCGGATCACAGGCGTGTGATCCGGACGAGCGACGAGCGGGATGGTGGTTTGTACCACACTCGTCAGAGTTCGGACTTGATGAGCGAGGTCGTGAAAAGCCTCAGACGACACGGGCGATGGGTCGGCCGGGGGACCCTCGGGGGGCGATAAGCCTGGATCATTGAATAACCGCCAATAGCGCTCGGAAGTTGTGGCGGGGTGTTCATCCTGCGATTCCCCATGCAGCGGGTGCTCCCTCGGGGTCTCGATCGGGTGCGGTCCCTCAGTTGCGGGTTCGCCCAAATCAGCTTGCCGATACCTTGATATTCGGGCCCTCCTTCTAGCGCCAAAATGTTAGTGTCAACAACTTTATGTCGTGGCCTTGGGAGCAACACGACTTGGTTCGGGTCCGGATGAGCGGGGATTTCGCCGGGCTGACTTCGGGGTGGCCGGTTTCGCTGATCCAATCGCGATCGGGTCACTGTCCCCGCCAGGAATAAGGTTCCAGGCCTGGGCGCTCCGAGGAGGGGCACTTCGTCTTCGTCCCTACACACAAGTCGGGTCGGGGAGCTCGACCCGACCCCTCCGACGATCAAGTTAGCTTCGAGTCTCAAAAAGAGGTGGGTGTTGTGCGGAGAGTCCCCCTTTTTCTTCCCTGGTGCGGGAGTTCTTATAGGAAAGATCATCGCTGTCTGATGTGCCCGTTTGCAGGCGGCAGGATCGTACTCCTGGTTGCGTCTGACACCGGTGTGGGTGTGGCATGACGGGCCAAGCTTGCGTAGGATGCTAATGGACCTCGGTCGACGTTTCAGACTGTCTTCGCCTAGTGCTGTCATGTCAGATAAGACGCGTGGCGTCATCCTGAGCAGCTGACGTCAACGGTCTCGTCGCCATTATTTCCCTTATCAATACCAAAGACCAATAATCAAAGCATCTATCTGAGCCATCCTCATCAAGCCATTTACGATTCACCCAATCCACACAGAAGGAAAAGTTCACCTCAAATTTGGCTTCAAAGAGATGCCATAAAGAAACAGAGAAGGGACATTGAAAGAAACCATGATGGATGGATTCAACAGCAAAATCACAGAAAGGGCAAGAATCATGTATGCAAATATCGAATCGAGATAAAAGATTACTTCATCGTTGTTGCAGCAAAGGGCAGGCAGAGAAGGAGATGGAACGGGGGGAAGGTAGATCTTCCAACCACTCTGGCAGACTCTTCATGTTGCTGCAGCCAATGATCTGTAGGCTTCGAAGGGAACTGAGCTGCTTCATCTCCTCCGGCAAACATGTCAAATTCTGGCATGCGGAGATCTGTAGCTCCTCCAGGGAGGTCAAGCCCCAGAATCCCTGGCACGTCGTCGAAGATGCCCCCAGATCTTGACACAAGGAAACCGAGAGCTGCGTCACATTCCTAGCCATGTTTCTGAGATCTGCTGACCTGTAGAGCTTCTCGTTGTTCATCCACATTGTCAATGTCGTAATGGATGGGATAGAATAGCTGGACGGCTCAAGTTTGGGGCACTGTATAAATGTCAAGCGAGCAAGACGAGGGAACAAACCATGTCTGTCTTCCATAGGCATCAACCATCCCGTCAAGTTTGACATTTGAGGGAGAGTGAGACTCTCCCGCGAGGGAAATGTGCCGTTCTCACCATAGAAGGAGTCGTCCAGCTCGGCCACCGCATCCATACCACTGATCTTGACTACCTTGAGAAGTGGTAATTGCCCGAGTGGCGGCACACCACAACTGTTCAGGTTGAATAATCTGATATCCAAGAGTGATGTACGATAAGTCAGTTCGTTAGTCATCCAAGAAGGTAACTGTTTACCCGTGTACAGGATCAACTTCAGTGACCTCAAGCTTGCGTTCGGTCGAAGGGCTTCGAGCACATTCTCCTGCGGCTGCTGCTGCATTTCATCTGGATGTTCTTCTGAATCGAAGCGTTCCCAACGGAGCGTCAATGCCTCAAGTTTCTCTTTTTCCTCTAGCATTACTTGCCTTGCCACTTCCGGATCCACCAACTCGTTGAGCTTATCCAACCAAAGCTCACCTTCAAGATCAGAGAGCGGCTGGAGCTCCATCACGCTTCGCCCGAGCTCATCACTCGCCACGAATCTCGGCAAACTCTTGAGGCTTGAGATTCGTCCGATACCGAGAGGCATGCGAGTCAAGGAGGGACAGCGGAGTAGGTTCAAAAGCTTGAGACTCTTCATCACGCTGTCCAGGTTGTCAGGCAACTCCTCCAGGAAATGGCACCCTTCAAGGTCCAGCTTCTCCAAGCACAGGAGCTTTCTGATTGATTCGGGAAGCCTCCGAATTCTCTGACAGTCCGCCAGTACCAAGGCCTTCAACCTCCAAAGCTTGCCTATGGATCCAGGAAGTGACTTGAAGTCGATTTGTGAAAGGTTGAGGTGCTCCAGTCGGAAAAGTTTGCCGACCCATTCCAGCGAACTTCCTGCAAGCAAGGAACAAGATTCAAGGTCCAACTTCTCCAAGTACCGAAGCCGGGTGATCGATTTGGGAAGTCTGCGGAGCTTCTGGCAGTGAGAGAGCTTCAAGATCCTCAGTTCGGGAAGGTCACCGATCCATTCAGGGAGTGTTTCGGTGTCGCTGTGTGAAACGTTGAGGTAAACCAGATTGCAATGCGCTCCAACCCCACGAAACAATTTTCCGAATGTGATTCCACGTACATGCAACACTCGGAGGAGTGTGAAAGTTGCGAACTCGATACCTTCAGCATCGTCCGTCACCTCGCACTTCTCATTTGATGATGCAGTTAGTAACAGCAGTGTGCGCAGCAGCCATGGGGAGCCTTTAAGGAGCACGTCCATCGGAAACTCTGGTGACCTCGGATCACAAACGCAAGACAAGTGCTGGCAGATCGAAGGGAAGCCTTTCGTTTTAAAAAGCGGAGAACCAAAGAATTCAGGCGTCAGCGTAGAGTGGACACTGCTGGAACCGACATGCTGTGCAAAGTAGGGGAGAAGGTCTGGCATTTTGTACGCCACCCTGCGAGGCGTGCTTTCACCGTCATGTTCATCCTGCGGCTCGCAGAGGACGAAGGCGCCTTCCTGCACGAAAGCTTTGACGTAGCTATCGGCTTCATCCAATGATATCGAGTTCTCCGCAGCCCACAGGTCGACCATCTCCTCCCTACGAAAACGGTAATCTTCCGGGAACAGCGACAGGAATGTGAAGCAATCACGGAGTATGTCCGGCGATAGCGGACTACGTGCGCCACCGTGGATCAATCTTTCATACACCTGTTTTATGTCGGAACAAAGTCTAGGAATATCTCCGCTAGGTGGAGTGGATGAAGCGTACCAAATACTTTGCGTTGCGGTGCAGCGAATCTTCATAGCTAGGATGATCAATGACAACGGATGCCCACGGCATATGGCGCCGACCCAGGAACGGTGCCCCAAATAATCTGGCAGCATAAAATATGCATGTTCTTGAAACAGCAGCCAACTATCTAAGTGTGACAAGCCACCCAAACTGAAGGAATGATGTTCGATGAGCATGGTCGATTGAAGTGCAGTGATGGTTGTGGTTATGATCACCGTGCTTCCTCCATACAGGCACGCCTCCTGTAAGGCCTGCATCAGCCGTTGCCACAAATCCGGACGAGCTATGTTGTTGATGTCAAGTAGAACAATCAAAAATCTCATTCCAAGTAGTGATTCCCGGATTCGATGCACTGCCGAATCGAACAGAAATGGTTCCCCATCATCGTCCCTATCCGTGATTGGAGGTGCTACCTCTTCTCCTACAATGAGACTTGTTGCGATCTTGAGCTCCGTAACTGGCAGATAGCGAAAACGATTCCAACCATTCGTTGCTGCTTCACAAGAGTAGTATCGGTCTACTAGCATTGCAGCCTCGAAATTTTCCCTTTGACCGTCGTAAATGACTCGGGCCAAGGTCGACTTGCCTGACCCCGCTATGGCAACGATCAGGATGGCAACCAAAGGTCCACCATGATGATCGAGCAGTTGATTAATCTTTTTGTTCTCTTCCTTTCTTCCGCGAAAGGTTGCAAGCATTGGGAAATGAACCACATCGACTTGCGCCGAGTCTTCTTCGGAGAACACCTTCCCGGCCAACATGACAAGTTCGTCGAACACCTTCACCGTTGCTCTCAATCTGCGGTCAGCAGCAAAGCGGAACACCGACGTGATGCGGAGCAAGAACTCGCGCGCTGCGTGCGCCACCACCGGTGCCTTCGTCTCCCGTGGCAGCCGCCTAAGCTTCAGCTTATGCAGCAAGTCATCCGCACGCAGGATTGCCTCTTGCAGCTTTTGCAGCCACTTCTCCACCTTCTCTTTCCTGTCAGCTGCTTGTTGCTTCTCTGGATAGGCACAGACTCGGTGGATGATCCAGAGGCGTTCCACCAGGGATGACAACCGGCGAGAGAGGCGCAGACGCCCCATCGATTCCGTCGCTGCAAGGGCGGCCGCCTTCGACTTCAGCCGCTGCAGCTCTGTTGCTAACGTTGCCGCCATATGTGGATCTCTCCGTCCTCACGAAGTACGTCCACCACGACACTCACCATGCAATTAGGGCTGCCGAGATAGATATAGCTAGGGATGATCGGTTCTCTTTTTCTTGGATCAAGAAAACAATGGAGTAGAGAAGAGGATATGGGAATCCCTTCCTTTGCTTTTCTTCCGACAAAGTGACGAGAATTGCATGCCTCTTAAGCATCAAAGGAACATCGAGATGTACATAAAGATCACCAACTCACTTTCTTCCTAGCTTGCGATGCATAGGTTAACAATAATATGGACTTTATACTTGACTTGCGGATGCATATGTTAACCAATTAAGGAGAAAGCCGTTGTTAAGGTTATAAACTAAGTGATTAGTGGGGTTGTAGACAAAATTAACGAGAAGGTTGCTATAATTGAGACGGAATGAGAAATATTTAAGGGAAAGAATACCTCTTTCCTATGCTCCTCTTCCATATCGAATCGCGACAAATATGTTAATATTTTTTATATCTTCTCCTTTTATTATATAAATTATTTTGAAACAATATGGATATTTGTGAGAATTTTTTTTGATCGTCTTAAATCCGAGATCATTTATAAAGTCTATAATTATAATTTATATTGTCTATCAAGTATTTACTAAAATGATTATTGATGGATTCCAAGTTAAATATATATATTTTTAGGTTCTTAAAGGACTATAAGAGATTTCAAATAGACTGACATTTTGTGGATGGATACATAAGGATGCTACACGATTTAAATAAAGTTAACTAAATCTGTGACATATACCTTCGATCAATCAAATTGTAACTTGATCTCAATTGCCTATTCCTTATAGTTTACTTGAATATTTTGACTTAGCTTCTGTATCCCAATTAATTAATTTCTTTAATTTTGATATCACTGTGATTTAAAAACTTAAAGGGAGAAGTCTTTTCATGTAAAAGTTAATGAAAATTGATGTTATCTTTACAAGTTTGAAAGACCTTATCTTATACAAACCTAATATATTATATGAGATGATGGAGTTTGATGTACTATGCCATTCTCTTTTTCTTCACATTTAATAAATTCTTTTTATCTTACACATATAAACAATTTTATTTTTATTATCCTCTTCGGATTGAATTATGTTACTTTTAGAGACCATAATTCAATCAATCGAATTGAAAGTGAATCACAAAATTAGGGGATAAATATAGTAGAATACATAATCCAACTCTCTCCATGTTGATGCCTTAAAAGAATTGAAAAGATATTACTGCAGTTGAAATATAAAACATAGCTGAGTCAACAGTGAGAAATAATTTTCCAAAATTCCTGCCTACTTGTATTTGTTTGTATTCAATACTGAAAGAACAATTGTGATCGGCAAATCACAAGTCGAAAGAATATAAATATATAATCATCATCATCATAAAATGATTGACATAGTGGTATCACATATATTAATGTCTTATAAGATCTTCCTCGGATCATTTTAATGTCACATTAGAATGTACGGTAGATCCTCAACATGACTTAATACGATCGGAAGTAGAGATTTCGCATCTCGTTTGCATTGTTCTTATTCTGAGTACGAACAATGGATATCAGATGAAAGGAATCGGAGAGTGCCATATTACTAACAATTGAAAAAAGCTAAATAGCATATAATGAGTTTAATAAGTTTAAATCTTTGAATTGCATTAATATACATTCTCCTTCGTGAAGTAGTCGATCCAAAAGAATATCAGCATTGCAATTAATGCTGTTTTTTTATCCATCAAATTATATGTCCTCTTTATATACATACATACATATATATATATATATATATATATATATATATATATATATATATATATATATATATATATATATATATATATATATATATATATATATATATATATTGTTGGGAAAGGAGAATACTCGGATCCTCTACTTTCTTAATATATTGTTTTCAGAAAAAAAAAACTCAAATATATAGAGTACTGTTAGTCTAACAACAGAAAAAAAAAGAAAAGAAAAGAAGAGAATGAGAAAAAAAAAGAAAAAGAGTAGGACTGTTTAATTGAATTTTAAGGGCATATAATATAGGTCATAAGGGCAAACATGTGTAACTTTAATTGAATTTTAAGAAATAGATTTGAGTGCTTGTAGAATGATACGAGTATTTGATAAATAATATATAAAAATTATGTTTTAAATATGTATTGATATAAGTGTTATTTGGTTAAAATTATATTTTAAAAATTCATTAATTATTATATGCTAAATTTATCCTTCTAATATTTATAATATTTATTTTAAAATAAACTCATATTTTTTATTTAAATTAATAAAGTAAAAAATGTTATCTTAAATTTTTTTGTGAATGGCCCAGATATATAATAAATAAAAAATATAATCATATAAATGAATATATAATAAGAAATAAATAAACAAAATTTTATCTTATTAAAAAAAAAAATCATGTTTGTAATCTTATGATTTTAGATAATATCATAAGATACTTTAAAATTTTGAAAAACTATATTAACATCCTACAAATACTAATGCTATAATTAGGTAACACCAACATTTGAACATATTTATAATACATCATCCATCAGGCTAAATATGATTTGAAAAAAAATTATCAAACATCAATTCACATTTGAAATATACATTCGACCTTCGATATATTTTTCAAATAGGCTTCCAAAGGTACCCTCTATCAGTTATGTTTATAGCAAGTGAATAAACAAGTTTGTATTCATGTTTATGCCTTGAAATCATGTGCTAAAACATTACTAGATACTTCCTCTTGAGCTTTTTGTTCACATACATGATGGATTTGCATCATCAACACATCAATTTGACATCTCAAACACATGATCTGAATCAGTGTAAAGAATCTGTCAATGAAACTTCCCAACTCTCATATCTTCATCCTTTAGCGAATCTCTCAAATTGCATATCAATATCCCACAATTTTGGGACCCTTGTATTCTTCACCACGAACTTTGAAATCATCAGGTTTCCCCTGCCTCTCTTCCAGCCAAGCATACCGATCGTTATCGGTCGGCGCAGCCGATGCTGCTGCATTGCCTGAAATCGAAAAGAACAAACACATGAAGAGCTTGTAAGCGATCACATGTCTTCCAAGTGATTTCATACTTCTTTGGGTAGAAATGGCTTAAAAGATTTCACTAGGTTTCAACTCATTCACTTGGAGAGCTAACTCTTTCTCGGTAGTCCAAACATTGTCATCGATTGAACTTCCAATTAGGAACTACTAACTCAGCCAATCGTGCCATTGGAACTACTCAAAGTAGTGCCTGTGGAAGTGCCTAACCTAGGCATTCAACCTCCATGATGAGAGACTATTACTCCTTGGAATGAGTTTAGATTAAACTCGATACTGATGGTGCCTTTAGCGAACAAGCATGCATAAGTTTGTTGCCGACAGAAACAATCGTCGTAATGAATTGGTAGAAACTAAAGGACTCATCCGTTCTTGCAAAGCAGGCATTCGAAAACCGGAGATAGAGACCGATGCAGTTTTACTAGTCGAAATTCTAAACAATGAGAAGTCACCCCAATCGTGTGTTGCTGATTGTTGCATAAAGCTCTTATATTTGCAAAGAGAGAAATAGATGTGCTTCCTAACTTTCTGGATATGCAGAATGTCATGATCCTAAAATGGATTAGCCCGATCCGGTTCGATGACATAATCGATCAATTAATTTTATTGGACTTGCGACCACTAACCCAAGATACTTATGCTCAAACTAATGACGGTAGATGTGTCTAGTGTTTATCAGTTCATTCGAGGATTTTTCGACTTTCAACTCGACACTAAATGAGATATTATACAAAAACTTTTGGTTTGAATCTAGTTTGAAGATCTAACTAGCCTCCAAAGTTGTTCTCGATTTTGTACTCAGACGAGCATGATTCGAATTGTACTTAGATTTTTGAAGTAATATAATTGTTTTTCCGAGGAAAAACTAAAGAACATACCAGGAAAACTCGAGCACAAGACTTCAGTGTAGTACTTGCAATCCCTGCCTTCAGGCCCATTGTAAGGTGGTCCGAGGACATCCAGCACCGCGCAGGGGGTCACTGCAGTGAAACAATGCATGTTACCTCCGGCCGCAGGATAGAGTATGGAGGTCTCACAAGGCGCGTTCATGACGGAATCAGTGTTCAGCTTCGCCAAACAGGCTCCTGGAATGGAAGAAGGAATGATGAATTGACGACAAGAGCAAGATCAGGCTGCACAGAACATGATCACATCAAGCTCACCATTAGATGATCTGATTTGCTTGCTGGAATCGACCCAGTCGTAGGACCTGATGTGCATCGATCCGAAGAGAAGCTTGCTGAAGACAGTCATGCCTGGGTGATTGTGGAGTGGAATGACAGCCGCTTGAGGGAGGCAAAAGATCCCAATCTGCAAAATGCAGTCAAGCATTTGGACTCAGAAGGCTGCATCCGTAATCCAATGCATTCGTTTGGTTCATGATTTGAAGTTGTTCTTGTTGTCGGGATACCGAAAACTTGGGGCACTGATGAAGGTGCAGATATGTCACCGGAGGAGTTCCCTTGAAGTCCTGTAAAAATGGCAGGTTTGGATGCAGGCCAACATCTGCCGGTTTCACGCCATCTGCATGAGAAGAAGACAACAAGCTCAGCAAGAGGTGTGACCCTGCTAATATATGCTACCTCAGAAGAAGCTGCAAGAACAGCCATGACAGCATTTTAGATTGAATTCCACATTGCCACAGAGGAGAAGAAGAAGAAGGATATGCTTGGCAATCTAAAATGTCTCGTGCCGACAAGCATCTTTACTCTGAAAGTTCCATGAATCATGGACATGAGGAATCTAAGATGCCTGGCGCTTCACCTTGCCATGGCCTGAGCTATCTACTTCGACCATTACAAGAAAGTTGATGGCTCGAGAACTCAAACAGCACATATCTGAAGGCTCAGGAAAGCAAAAGAAGTATTTTTTTCCCCAAAGAAAACTAAGATTCATGGGAATCGCACGGATTAGCATCAGAACAAAAATCCCATGCAAGAAATCCTTTCGAACTCAGTCAGAACACAATTCTCACGCAAGACAACCGAAGCTTGGTGGGGCGGTGGTACCAAGAAAGGACCGGAGGCGCCCTACGTCGACCGGCAAGGGGACAACCCCCGGTCCGCTGTCGGCGAAGACCTCCTTGCACGTCTCCCACAGCCTCTGCACGACCGTCGGCATCGGCTGCGCCAGGGCCTTCTTCTGCTGCCTCTTGCTCTTCTTCCTGGAACAGCACCTGTTCTTCTCCTTGGCCACTTCGCTGCTCCCCTTCTGCTTCGCCAGTTCGCCGTCAATCCTCATAAAGATTGGAACTTTACGAGAATAGGGATTCCAACAACTTGAGGAATGGGAAAAAGATGTGATCTTGGCGCAACCAGAGGACAAAGAAACAGAGCAAGACACAGCTGCAGAGTATGTGTTCTAATTTCTATGCAGAACTCAGAGGAGTAATATTTGTGTTCTCTGTGCTCCTTCTTGGTGGCTCTTCCACGGGAGGAGGAAGGTGATGGAGATCCAAGAATGGCTTGGTGGTATCAGACGAAGAAGAAGAAGGTAAGAAGAGCATTTCTTGCAATGCAATTATTTTCTGGGTGAGGTATCCAGGGACCTCGACAACAAGGGAGATTCTCCAGTTTCCTGTGGGCTACTCCAAACAGCTATTTGGATTGCTATCCCCTTTCTCGTTTGTATTAGTGCCGCAATCTTGATTTTGGTGATTAGACGGCAGTGTAGAAGTTGACATCCCTTTACCTCCAACCAAAAATCTTCCTGTTAGCATTTTTGGCAAGTAAAAGATGAACAGTATGGCCATTTTAATGCTAGCAAATATGATCGAGCTGCTGGTCATAGATTTCAAAGAAATACTGCCGCTGAAATATTTGAATGATTTTGTCGATATAATGGATGAATGAAACATAGAATTCAAAATCAAATGTACTATAAATGTTGTATATCCACACCAAATTATTAGAGTCACAAATCAGATTAACAGGATTATGGGAATGTACGAAAAAGAAATAGATTCCACCACCCATGTCTGCCAGTTCATCTCAAAGCCACTACCATGGATGACTTGTTCCAGTTGGACTTCCAAGATAGGCCTCATTCATCGACTGAACTAGAAAACAAATGATCCAAATAGACTCAAAAAGTCGCCAATCTTTCGTGTTTGTCTTGTAGATTTGACACCTTAATTTAAGGCGGTGATGCACCCTTAAAATATTTGTGCTTGATGCAGCTAAAGCTATCCCTTCTCTGACCAAATCTGGCATGAATGGAATCTAAATTCCCATTTCCAGATCAGTCAACCAGGTTAGATTTTGCCCCACCTATCATTGCTGCCATTAGGCCTAAGAGATACCCTATGGCACACAGAAATATGATGCACTTGTTAGGCCTTTGAAGCTAAATGGATAGAGAGAGGTCATATTGGGTCAATCTTTAGCTTTTTTTTGCAATCCTACCAACCCATTGAGGGGAGAGAGAGAGAGAGAGAGAGAGGAAGGATGAGTGCACCAAAACAAAAAGGTTTCATCTTGCAGTGTCTGGCAGGACAAAATGAACAATACCATACAGTACATACTTGCAGCAACTTCCTACCATAGATGTTTTGAGTGATGTCCCAAGTATTGCTACAGTAGGAGAATATGATATCAAGCTAAACCAGAGGTGGCTGTTCTCTGCATTATGCTGACCTATCTATAAAGTGGACATTCTCCATTTGAGGATCCTTCTGATTGAGTAATATATTTTGATATGGTCAAATCATAATGCTGATTACTAATGTTGGTTTTGATCTTCAAAACAAAGATGGAGGGTCATGAAAATGTAAGGATTTAGATATTACCAACTTGAACGTAAACAGATTAGGCTTGACGAAATCATTCCGACGCTCAAGTTAGTATAGATTCGAGTCACAGTATGACCTCCTATACTCGAAGAGGAGAGGTTTGTCGCTTTTATAAGATTATGCTCATAGCAGTGAAGAGTTACTGAGAGAGTCAATAAGATCATGGGAGGTGCATCGATTATAATCATCAGGATAACCTGACCTGTCCACCTAACTAGTAAGCATTTGTTGGATCAAAATCCCTGCAAAGATCTGCACTATTTAGGCTGCAACTCCTCAGTTGGAAACCTCTTTGAGAGTCTGTGGGCATGGCCTGTAGTTTCCTCTCCCTCTCGCATTAGTATCCTTATTCTACGATGCTTCGACTTCGAACAGTGAAAACAGACAGGTCAGAAGGAGAATTGCTCGTGAGAGTGTGAAACTTCGCTACGTAACAACGTTTGTTCGCTTATGCTTTCATGTAGCAGATAACATTTACAGCTTTTATTGTGTTGATGGGGACATGCCATCATCCAAATGCATGTAAAGAGAGCAAGTGGATCGTAAAGTTGCATGACTTGTACTTGGGAACTTATCAAGCTACGTGCCATTGTCTTCACCTTTCATGGTAAGGGAATCATTTTCATCGATCGAAATGTAGCCCATCAGCAGTGGATGCAGCGACAGAACAAACACCCCCTGAACATGCCCAATGAACAATAGCAGACTGTCCCTTTGCACAAAACCACGACCGAAATGAGTGCGTTTGGATGTGGATAATTTGGGTTCCAGTTTGAGAGAAAGTTTGATCTGCTTGTGAGATAAAACTGTATATATGGATCATACTGCAATAATAGTTTTATTTTTTTTAGGACTTTTGAGAATAATATAAATCTTGGCTGTAAAAAGTATGTGCTTAGAAGTAGGATTATTGTGCTTCATCATAGTCCACCTAGGCAGCCATCCGACACATAAGCTCAAAATTTCGATGATCCTCAAGGTATTTTTATCGAACGAAATGATAGAATAAAAATAATTTCTTGATTACTGAGATAACTTTTATTAGATAGTTGAATATCTATGTTCAATGTCTTCTTAAAATATGACTGACATAATAGATTGATTATTTAATTGTCTATCTCCGAGGATTAGTTTTGAGTTAAAGCAACTATATATATAGAATTTTTTTTGACTTTGGGGTATGGAGATGAGTTTCTCCTCAAAGATATTTTGGCATTGGAAGCATTCCTATTTCCATTAGAAATCTTCAAACTTTTGCAGCCCTCAGACATATGTCTCCCAACTTGATAGGAAATGGCTGAAGCCTACCATCCTGCTGATTAACTTTTTGCACCTCCTTTAGCTAGTGGCCACACGGATCACAAGAAATGTTGGGAATGTAAAGAGGAGACCACCATCTGAAGCTGCACCTCGTGGAGTCTCAGTGCCTTCATCTATTTCAATGCTTGCCAGCAGACAAATGTGATAACAGAAGTAAGAGCAACAAGGAAATCTGGCTCGGTTGCTGCTACAAGTGAATTTTAGCTTGTCATATCTCAAGTGTTCAGAATTAGCAGCAGATGAAGAGATTCTGAACCATGACATGCACATCAAAGAGCGGAAAGCAGATGGGGATTAGGGGTTGAGTTTTTGTCAAAACATGCCATCTTCTAAATTCCTTGGTTGATTTTTTAAAAATAAATTTGATATATATGGGTAGAAGAGTTCATCCTTATCTCAATAATTTAAAGTTGGAAGTAGAATTGTAGTAAGTGCCTTGAGGTTAATACAGCAGCTACATCATTGTGACAGATGCATTGGCTCAGGACTACTAGCAACCCAGCTATTATGATTATAATCTGATATCACCATGATATATGCATCTGCCAAGAAAAGTTTTAATGGAAAAAGCTTGGAGCTAATGCTGCAGCTACATCATTATTAGCAAACCGGAATTTTACAAGATTCACTACATTTGGAATGGAGCTTCCATTAAGAAGTTTATGACTTACAACTTCTTGTTTGGTTTAATTGGTGCGATCACACATTATTCTGATCATCGATAACATATCGTTGTTTAAGGTTACAGGCAAAAGCGAGAACGAGATTATATATCAGAAACAACTGATGAAGAGGAACATATCCAGACTTGTGATTGAGTTTCCATTTCAACATGCAGCACTCAGAAAATGAAGACCACGCTGTCATGGATTCTGGACTTCTGATTCTGTGCCACACATTCAGAGATCCACATCAGGTTCCGTATCTCCTGCTCCCTCAGTCTCATATAAGCAAAGAAGACAGCATAGTGAAACTGCATCATCATTGCAAGAGTCTGTCAGGGCTTGTCATGAAAGTTTGGAGAATGAACATTGTAAACAGAATAAGCATTAAGCATTCTGTATCTGATGTGATTTTTTGCAAGATACAGGAAGAAAGAAAAAAACTTATAAGTTTCAAATGATGTTTAGATCCTCATAAAAAGCAAGGAAGGTTGTTAAGGAGAATGCTGTATGGAATGCAGTACTTGCATGCTTCACCACAGGAGTTGAGATGCAAGAAAATTAGATTTCAATAGCTACTCCTAAACAAGAAACTGATATGAGAATGGGCAACAAAAGCAGCAATTTTTTCTTTGTCGTGGAAAGATACCGTGACTTAGCTCCAAGACATCATGGTGGGGCTCTAATGACCACAATACCGTTCAGAAATCCTTAGATTCAGGAATCCAATAGGGGAGTTGCTAAGCTAAATGTGTCTACACTAGTGGGAGAGCATGCTATTCGTTCCCTTTGCAGGTTGAGAAAAAGTAGGTGGTGCCTGGTCAAATCTATGCAGTATAATGTCTTGCTGTGAATAAAAATCCGTGGGCTTAGCCAAAAAGTATCAGAGGAAACCGACATCCCTTGGTAGTAAGTGAGAAAAAGGAAGTTTTAGGTGAGAATGCAACACATCAGAAGAAAGAGGGTGAAGAAGATTTAAATTGCTAATTATGAATAATAATCATCAGAATTAGGTCATAGTTACAGTTATATTATAGTCAGTTAGCAAAAGAAAAAAAAAAAAGCAAAGGTCACATATAAGCAACTTTCATCATCTAGCTCCAGCGTACAGAAGTATCACAGTTAAGTTTCTTCAAGCATGGCCCTGGTCTTTTACAATGCACAAACATCTGTTATCAAATGGAACAAATACAGCAACTATTACCAATAACAGCTGCAAGAACTGAATGTATCAACACACAAATGAAATTTGTGATCATTACCTGCTGTTCAAAAGCCAAGCAGAGTCTCTTCACTTCCTCTTCATAAAATGCTTTGTCCAGCATCTGGCTTTCTCCATAAGATATCTTGGCAAAAATTGACTGATATGGTGGATATTTCTCCATCACAGCACGGACCTGAACCACCAATAAGAGTATCAGCATGTTGTCAGGACAACAAATTACAAACAAAAATTTCTAATTATTCTCTGCAAGATGAGAATCATAACCAAAATAATTGTACCAGTACCATGAAAAAAAATATTATGTCATAATAACCTACCAGAACCTTTTGTTTAGTTTGGTCTTAGAAATGTGAAGGCATAGAAACAACAATGAAAAAAGAAAACTGAAAATAAGATAATGGGTCTCTTTTCTCGAACTGTTCTTCAGCCTAATAAAGTACCAAGAGGAATATGGACAAAGAAGAGCTTGAGAGTCAAAGTTCCAACAGTTTGGATTCAGTCGAATGAATCATCTTCCATCATTAAGCTCTACATGGGACAATCTTATTATTGTTATTAGTAGAACTAGGAGCCATCAAGATTCTTTTAATTTATGTACTAAAGTCTTTTTAGGTTTCCATCTACCTCTCCTAGCATACTAATCTAATCTAAATCTAAACATCCTCATCTTGACAACAACAACTTTTGACTATGTAATTGTCAAACTACCCAACATTCTAGCTCATATAGTAAAACTGAGCATTATAAAATTCTTCCAGAGGGACATGATGATCAAACAATACTGTAGATGCCACTCCAGTTTAGTCAATTAAACAATATCATCATTAATTCCTCTTCTCAGTGAAAAATAGATCCAGAATTATGAAAATTCTAATTTCTGGGATTTCTTGTTGCTCCAGTAACTTGAATTTAACTAAAATTCTAGTTAAATTTTAGACATTTAGTCTTGATCCACTTGGCCTAAACCCCTTTAAAGTCTAAAGGTTGTTTTAAACTCCAGTTTAAAGCAAGGTATGCTATTTCGAATAATACCGTCCAGTACGGGCGGCACATACCGATCCGTCAGCTTACCGGTACACGGACCGCTCGCTACCGGACGGAATGAAAAATAATAATAAAATAATATATATTTATTTATATATAAATATTTTATAAAAAGGCGATGTCGCGTCGTCTTATACATATATAATCTTATATATATATATATATATATATATATATATATATATATATATATATATATATATATATATATATACCGAGCGGTATACTGCTCGGTATAAAGTTTCATACCGTACCGAGCGAAGGTCGAAAACTCCGGTACGGTACGAAATTGTAAACCTTGGTTTAAAGTTTAATCCAACTTATGGTTGAAACACAACAACACCATATTAGTTCATCCTGAATATGTCCCACTATAGAAAAGCAGGGGTTTGCAGATGTTCCTTGACGCAACTCTATAGGAATAGGAAACTCATAATGAAGCCATCCGTCATGTCTTTAATCACATCAACGTATTGCTAAGAGCCCTTTTCTTATTTCAGGATCACTACCTATAATCAACAAAAGTTGTATGCCAAATTTTCTTCTACCTACAATTTTTTTCATCGATTATCTCAAGAATGAAATAACTCCTAAACTAGCACCCGCTTCAACCATAACCATTTCTAGTTTTCTGTAGACATGGTAGATAGATGGAACAGTCAATTTCTTAAGGACAGACAAGCTACAGGAAAGAAGTGTTCTTTTCGAGTGAAGTAAACTCATGAAAAAACTTGGAAGCATGGAACAACCTTCACAATAAAAAAGATAAAATGCTCATGAAGTATGTGGTTCTACTTATATATATATATATATATATATATATATATATATATATATATATATATATATATATATGCTGGAAGATATTACACTATCTTACCTGGTCAATATCCTCGCTGATAGCAAGTTCTTCATGACCATAAGGATATCTGTAGAGGAAAAGCCTTACCTATGAGACGAGAGCAAACAGCATTTACAAGCTAAATCTGATTATACAATAGAAGGATGATAAAACATACAACAAGCCAAAGTTTGAATAAAGCTTCCGACGATCATCTCTAGTCAATTCAGTGCCAATGCTGTAAAGCCATGTCATAGATTAGTTAAGAAAAAAAAAAGATATTCTTATGCAAGTTTAGTGCTGTGGAATAAAAAAGTTCTCGAAACATCTTCAAAAAATCACTGATCAAATGAAGCTCAAGACAATCACTGAAATGAACAGTATGTTCAACATTTTAAAAAATCATGAGGTTTTGTTTTGCTCACCTATTTATAGTGATATTGACAGCTCTCCTATCAGCTTCAAAGGCAAGAAGGTCAGACATGATCTCAGCAGTTGCTCCACCTAGTTTCTGTTTCAAAGTGATACTTTACATCAAGAGCAATAAACAACAATTTTTTTCCATTATTAAGGTTATAGTCAATTGATTAAGCAAGAGAAAGGAGAGAAGGCAACTGAGTTTTTTGTATCATTTTGAGTGTCGCAATAAAATAATTCTTCTAAATACAAAAGAATAAGGTTGTAGTCAGTAGTCAATCACAATTGTTTACCTGGCAGAAGTTGTAAAAATCCTCAAGGTATGCTTTGTATAGGGTATTCCTCATAATTTCAATATTCATGTCATCCAAGTCCTAACAAAAATTGTGAATAGAAAAAAAAATGACATAAGAAACTAGTCTTGGTGCATTAGTTAAACCAAACGAACCTTTTCCAGTCATCAAAGTTCTCTGGATATTTTCACCTTACAAGAAAACCAAGGTGGACAAAAGAATAATTCTGATAAAATTAGTACCTCTGAGGTGATACACTCTGAGAAATATGGGGCCAATGGTGTATCAACAAGAACCAATCTGTAAAGCTCACGCATATTCTGGGCAACTGCAAGGGTTGCAATACTGTGGAAGAGGTGTAAAAGGTCACCAACACTAAAATTATGATCATCGTTGGATAGAAACTGAGTGGACATACCTGTCAAACATTCCCAATGGATGACATTTCTCCAAAAGTTCCTGAACGTCTCTCTCATGCAATGTGCCAGTGACAATAAGAACAACATTGTCAATCATATAGCCGTATCTGTGAGGAACAACAGGTGAGTTATTTTTATATCAAGGTCTAAACAATATGGAACCAACACAGATATCTTGCAAAGCAAAAAAAAAAAACAACATTGTCAACAAAGAGGAATGGCAATAAATAAATCTGTCAAAAAAGTGCATAGAGGAAGAAAGTTCTTAAGAGTAACACCTACGTTATATATTCCAAGAAGGTTGACAAGGGCTCTGTTGCTTGACATAGCATGTGCTTGTATTCATCTACCAGCTTAAGAGTACATTTCTCCACAACTGTAGTTGTATGTAAAGGAGATGGCTCTGCAAACAATTGAAGGACCAAATAAGATGATTCAAGTAATATATAGAACTAGTATAAAATACAACTCGGACTTATTTCACTAAATTACGTATCATGCAAATAGAAGTATTTGCAGATTTTCGAATAAAAGTCATCAAGGCATTCAGTAAATTTCTTTTCAACTCAACAAAGGATTGAGGTGTCAAATGTTTCATAAATGCCATTTACCTGCCATCTAAACTGGCCAATACTGCTGTGTATCTATGCCTTGTTGTGTTCTCATGGGTACTGCAGTGTATCAATCAATATCATCCATACGATGATGAATTAAGCCGAAACAATCTGTTTTATTAGATGCGGATTGAACCTGGTAGATAGCTGAAACAATATCATCCTTGTATGTTCTCATATGTTGGTTTTCCTTTATTTTCTTCTTTTTCTTTGTCTTCACTATCATGACCTGACTCAATTAAATAAATCGATCCAAAAATTTAAAGTGTTGGCCCTCATGGCACAAAATGCTAGCCCAAGTTAATGTAGTCTATCTATCCCTATAAACCATCAAACTAGATGGATCTACTACAATTATTTTGGGCATAAGCATTCTGCCACATGTTTATAGGCTAAACAAATTAATGGGTCAATTCATCATCGAGTTAGGTTTTGATAAATGATATCAAAATGGACCTAGTAATATGCTTGGTGAATAAGCCTAAGCAATTAACCACTATCCAACGATGAGACTGAAGGAAAATTAAGATATGGAGACACCATAGGAGGTCACATATCACCTATATGCATTAAGCTTGGACCTTGATGAGAATTGAAAACATCAGCATTTGAATGGGGGGGAGTAGTCCCACATCAAAATTGGGAGAAAATTATGTTGGTTTACAAGGTTAGATGGATCTACCATTACTAACTTAGGCGAAGGACTTTCTGCTAGATTATGATAGGCTCGTTAACTAAATATCAAATTTCCCATCAATCTGAATTGTGATGTTACCCTTTTTTTCATACATTCATTACATATCCTACAAAAAAGAACGGTGCTGTTCAATTTTAGTCCATTCTTTAAAAAAAGGAATCAACAAGAATTGCATCTGATGTGCAAAAGTCTCTTCTCATAAATAAAGGGCACACAAAGTCAAAACTCATGCTTTGCATTTCGTCATGCAATAAACACTAGAAACTTTATTAATCACAAGTATTTTAAGAGAAATGTAATCACAAATTAATCAAAAGAATGAAATGAAATGACAACAAAGTCAAGTTGTTCCCAATTTCCTATACGATCACACATCAGAGCAGAGATCTGAACCAGATTTGCACGCATTATTATTCTTCTACCCAGTTACACGGGACCTGTAAACATACCGATCATTTGGTTCAGTTATACCTTCTGGCGACAAGAAGATGAAATCATGTGCAACACAGATCGCCCCTCGTTGCCAAAATTGCAACTTTATAACGGAAACAGCTAAATCAAACAACATAAGAGGAAAACTGCGGTTGAATTGGATCGGGAGAGGAAATGGAAATGGGATTTCACCGTTCTGGAGGTAGGGGCCGTACTCGGTGGCAGAAAGGTGCATCTTTATGTCATCGAGGGTCTCGCACTGGCAGAGGTTGTTGTAGTCAGAGGCGGTGAGCAGGCCCGATCGGTGGCCGCGGACGATGGCCTCCAGGTACCCTCCATGGATGTTGAACGTGAGGGCCTCGAACCCGTACATCGCCCCCTCCCGTCTTTCCGATGGATTCCACCGCCAATTGATCGGATCTCAGACGAGATCGATGCCGAGAAGAAGACAATTGCGGAGAGAGGGGGAGGGACAGAGAAGGAGGGCAAAGAAGGGCCGGGCATTCTTTTGTCGCGAATGGAACAGGTACGACAAAAGTTACGACATTTAGCGTGGCACACATCTAGTGGAGCAGTGAGGTGTTCGGTGGGGGCGAGTGTTTCGTTGTGGCGTCACGTCTAATACTCGTAACGCACAAAACACGACTAAATTAGCATTTCTCTTCGGCACGTGAATCGTGGATTATAAAACAACGACGGAGTCACGTGACTTACGGTTTACAACATTTTTCGGCTAATTTGGACCGGTCCGATCTCTTTGCAAGACTTTATGGCCCGGTTCGGCTTATATTACACCAATAACTTTTGTCCTGGCGAGTCTTGAGCTCGGCCTCCCTCTTCAGACTTCCGACATCCCTTTAGTCGCTCCTCGTCTCCCTCCCTCCCTCGGCGACGGCGTCGAGCTCGCTCCCATGAGGTATCTCTCTACTTCTTCGATTCTTCGGTTTCTTCTCCGCTGGACCGTGGTCGAACTATACCTTTCTCTTCTCTTTTTCACATGCGGCGTTGTTAGGGTTATGATTGTTTCTTGAACTATTGAACTTAGTTTTGTTCATCTTCTAGTTGCAGAAGATGATTCTTCCTAAAAATCATCACAAAGGGTAATCTTGGTGTGTCTGGACATTCCGTTTCTTCTTTGTTTACGAAGACACTGGTAAAAATCGGTTTCTTTCTTTCTTTTTTTCTCTTCAAACCTGGCAGAGACGCAAAGAGGATAAAATTTTGGAGCCAATCTGCATAGAGAGAGACTGCGATGGGGAGTCGGAGAAGCACTAAAGAGACTAGCGAAGCAGCTAGTGATCCGGCTTCGTCGGTTTCAAGGGAGAAGAAGTCGATGCTGGTTGAAGGATATCCGGTTGAGGGGCTGTCGATCGGAGGGCAGGAGACTTGCGTCATATTTCCCTCCCTCAAGATAGCGTTTGACATCGGTAGATGCCCGCAGCGAGCAATCTCCCAGGATTTTCTGTTCATTAGCCATGGCCATATGGACCACATCGTAAGCATACAACGGCATTGTTGTGGGTTTGTAGTTATTGGTAGAATGATTATTTGAGACTGGTTTCTGTTGTGTCATCATTTGGCATCCCACAAGAAAGAAAATAGCTTGTTGCCTTCACAGAACCTACAGTCTTGCTAACCTTGTCCTGGACAATATCCCAAATTCACATTAGTGCTCCCTGATGTCATATTCCATATGCAACAACCAGAACAAGAACTATCACACCCTCCACAAGCTTTTGAATCCGACAGCACCTTCAGTACTCAGATTCATGGATTTCTACTTAATTCATGGAATTCCAAATGTGGTCTATCATATACCTGTTGGTGAGGCAGCTACTACCTTGTAAATGATTTTTTCATGTTTTGTATGCTCTTAAGAATACAATTGGGACAAGAATGTTATTCATAAAACCCTTCATTTCATGGACTTTTAATGAATTTAGTTCTATATGGCATTTTTGACTTTTGCAGATATAACTTTTGTCTAACCATCTTATTTGTATCAGGGAGGGCTACCAATGTATGTCGCCACTCGAGGTTTGTATAGTATGAAACCTCCAACTATCTTTGTCCCAAGGTCTATAAAAGAACATGTGGAAAAACTTTTTGAGGTACACAGGGCAATGGACCAATCGGAACTGAAACACAATCTAATTGGTCTTAATGTAGGTAGGTATCTATCCAGAAACATATCATGTGGAGATGGCTACATTTTTTGTTATAATAAGATTTATCTTGCAGGAGAGGAGTTTCAACTGAGAAATGATCTTAAAGTCAGAGCATTTAAGACTTACCATGTCGTACCTAGCCAGGCTAGAACATCTTGAACTTTTCATTATGCAGTATACAATTAATAAGTAAAAAAAGTAACATTGTTCTCTAAAATTTGCAGGGATATGTTATCTATTCTTTCAAACGAAAACTTAAGGCAGAATTTTGTGGTCTTTCTGGAGATGAGATTAAGAAATTACGAGTCTCAGGAGTTGAGGTCTGTTTTGGTGGACATCAATAATAATGATTCACATATATTAATAGAATGATAAATAGTGGATGATGCACAACATTTATCATAACTCAAGTTCATTCTGATAATTCTCTCATCATAAGTTTGATTTCGTGATGTTTCTCTTAATATGTTGTATGAAATGCAGATTACTTACCCAATAGCAACTCCTGAAATAGCCTTTACTGGAGATACCATGTCAGATTTTGTTATTGACCCTGATAATGCTGATGTCCTAAAAGCACGGATTCTTGTCATGGAGGTAATAATTCTTCCAGTCATGACTGGAATCACTCATCAGAATCACTCTTGCATGTTTATTTTGAGCTTCCTACATACTAGAAATTAGTGATATGTTTAGGTATTCTATAAGTGCATGTCAGCTATTAACTTTGATTTTTTGAGTATTGTGATAAGTATTTGTTTATAAACATATCCTGTTTAAACAAACAAATTTTTTTTGTATTTCTTTTTACAAAATTTAATTAGGAACAAATTAAGATTTTAATTGATTTTGTTCACTTAAAATTTCTGGTTGGTCATAAGGCTTCTAATGTTATCTTGACATTTTAAAATCATAACCATTTTTGCAACTTTTAAAGGGTGTATTTCTATTTTGCAATCAGTAGCATTAAACAACATCTTTTGAATGCTGCAATAAAAACATATAGCAAGGTGTGGTAGCCTTGTTGGTGTGCAATTGATTTGTGTCGAATGAATGTACTCTGTTTATCAAACCATAAATATATGAAAAATAAATAAGCAGCAAGGTGCAACTGTGTGTAATCCATGTACAACATAAATACAATTCATATTCAGACCTGAACGTGCACAGACATACACGTGGAGATTATCATATTGTTTCCATAACAAGCAACTTTTCTGCATAAAGTGCTGCATTGCATCCTCATTTTGACTAGCTTCCTCTTCGGGGATCTGTTAAAATAATTGTTTCTGTTCCATTTCTTCAAGGCAAAACTGTAATACTGAGGAGTTGCGTAATTTTAGTTCCTACGTAAATGTTTCTTCTTTTTTCTGTTTTGTTCATTGTTACTTGTATTTAGGCATTAGTAGCGTATTGCTGACTATTATTTAACTGAAGTACATCTGATGATTATTCCATTCTTATAGACTGAACATACCTACATATGCATAATGAACTTTCACTTGACCCTAATCACTGTGTAATTTCCAGAGTACTTTTGTTGATAACGCAATGCCAGTGCAACATGCTAGGGATTATGGCCACACCCATTTGTCTGAGGTTAGCATAAAACTGTCAAATTTTGTCATAATTTGAGCATAACCTTTTAGCTTTACATTTTTGGACTTTTCTGTCAATTATTGTGCTGTTTTACAGATTGCAAGTTATGGTGATCGATTCCAGAACAAAGCAATCATTCTCATCCATTTTTCAGCTCGTTATTATAGAGAGGTAAGTTAATCTATTTAAATCTTGCCTGAATCTATCTGCTCAAGGTTAATTCAAAAATCCATATTTCACCTTGGATCCAATGAATGAACTATTGCAGTTTCAGTTCTTAAGATTTTTGATCCAGGTTATCTTAGATTTCTCTACTTTGACCCCTGAAAGTTCAAAACATAAATCCATGCTGTTCATGTATGAATATGCCATCGTAGTTCTCCTTATAAGAAAACTATTCTTCATTCTTGCAGCTTCAGATTTTATGAGGTGTTCATTCTTAATGTCAGTAACAATGCTGTCTATTGAAATATGTTCTTTAATGATGCATCTTCAAAGTTTATGTTTTTCAATTATATTCATGTCAGTTGTTGACCGTAATGTTCCAAAACCATGATGTTTTGTTCATTGCTTTGACAATCAATTTTGTGCTTCCTTATCTTTCTAATGAAGATATATCATAATCGAATGTTTTCGAGTACGGTGTCTTTGACAATTATAGCTTTGCATGTTTTCCCTCTATGCTTAATATTATTTGTTGAATATGGTTTTTCAGGAGATTGAGGCAGCTATCGCCAAGTTGCCTCCATCCTTTGCAGGTCGGGTATTTGCCTTGGCAAATGGGATCTAATTTTCTTTTTAACAAAGGATTATACGTAGCACTTGTAGAATTTGCCTCTAAATCTCTGCAAATTTTCAGATTTTTGTGCTTTTTAACCTTTATAATTCTTTTTGTCCTGATACACATGGATAATAAAATGCAAAATGTTATACGTATGGATAATAAAATGTGAAACGTTATCCTTCTTGCTCTTCTTGATAAACTCTGTTTGTACATCATGAACTAATTCTTACAAGTTTATATGCGAGAGCACAACTACCATTACACGTTTATTTTGAGAAAATTATGGCATACTCAATGAAACATGTATTGCATCATCTTCATAGGATATGATATGATCGAGATTATAGATTTATTTTTGTTTCATTTAGTCTTTATTTCATCGTTCATAATAGTCATATAAAGGATAAAAAAATAGAATACAAGTATAGTTGTCTTTGAAAAAAAAAAAAATAAATCTAGTTCTTTGTGCAGATTGATATTATTATGTTTTACGGATTGAACTACGGAGTATATATATTTTGAATGACATCAAAAAGGTATATATATCTTAATCTTGATCTATTTTTACTTGATTTTATATTTTGATATTAATATTTTTTCATAATAGCATGATTATGATTTTACATTAGCAATTGATATTATAGCCCATGTTTTGAAATCAAAAACATTAGATTGTAAAAGTATATAGATCAGTTTTGTATTAAGCTCTATTTATCTCATCTACTCTAGTTGTTTACTTATGGGCGATGAAGGTCTCCTTGCCAACATAGATGAAGCCGCGGATGGTAATGTGTTGCTTGGTTTTGGTTGACAAGCTACCGTGGGCAGTTTGTTGTCGGCAACACAGCATTGTGCAGGATAGTGGCCCACCATGGTCGTCGACCTCTCTGTGGGCAACGACTATGCAGGTGGCAACGCTACTATCATTGATAGCTACTGTGTGCAACGACGATGTATGTGACGGCTGTTGCTATGGGCAGCGGCGCAGGAACAGCAGTGCTATGGACGGTGGTGACTTTCATTGGTCGTTAGACCTTGTCATGGGTAGTGACTACACAAAGCAATGATGGTGTTGCATGTGGTGGCACCTTGTTAGGCACGGTGACGTGCAAGGGTACTCGGTGACACGATGGTCGTTTATGACGGTCGAGTATGAGGGGTCATTGGGTGTCGCAACGAGATAAGAGCCACAGCTCTGTTAAGGGGAATGGATGTAGGGCTTGGTGGGGGCGAAAGTGTCGCGATGGTGGCCTTAAGGGTTGTGGGTTGTAGGTGATAGTGCAGCGTTGGATGTCACGATACAATGCTACAGGCAGCATCGTCGATAGTACCTCAGGCTTAGGTGCACAGATGGTTGAAGACAATGTCGTTGGGCAATAACGATGCCACGAAGCTGGTAGTCGTACCGGTTAGAGGCTAGAGGTGAAGCCACCGTGAGGAATTGGTAAAAATCAAATTTGACCTAATTTAATTTTGACTTGATCAACTTTCCTAATTAATTTTGACCTAATCAACTATCTCAATTTAATTTTGACCTGATTAACTGTTCTAATTCAATTTTGATTTGTTTAAAGTTCTATTTTGATCGATCAAACTTAATTTTGACTTGGTCAAATATATAGAAATTGGTTTTGACCCAATTTTAACCTACCTCAATCAAATGCTTGACCAAAAGCTCAATTTTGACCTTGTTTGGGATTTGATCCGGATTTTGATTTTGACTCCCATCAAAATCTAATTTTGATCTAAGTCAATCTTAATTTTGATCGAACCCTTTTTTGATCAGCTCCAGCTCAATTTGACTGTTTGATTGATTGGGTTAGTTGTTGGGCCTAACTATGGATAGTCCAATTAATTAGGGTTAAAAATATAGAATATAATTTTTATATGAAATATTGATATTTTTTTATTATTTATGATATTTAAATTTTAATTATTATTTTTAGATATTTATTTAGTTATTCTGATGCATATATTTAAAAATTATGATATAATATTTATTTTTCATATAAAAGTATGGTTTATGTTTTATCATGATTATAATCATCATATGAGTTTTTAATGCTAATTAATATTTAATATTTTATTATTATTATTAAACTATTTTTATATAAATTATATTAATAAAAATATAGTTAATATTGTTTAACTTATATCCTTAAGTTTTATCTAATCAGTAATTGTTAAAGTGGTCTAAGATGATAAGCTCATGAGGTGTGTATTATAATAAATATTTTATCATTTATATGATATTTTAAATTATATTTTATAATATTGTTTTGGTTTTGTAGCTATCAAAGTGGTCTAAATAACATTAAAAAATATTATTCATAATACCATAAACAATTACGAGCTTTAGATAATCTTAAAAGAATATCTATTTTGAATAATTATGTGATTGAGTTACATTATATTATTTTAGATATCCTTTTAATTTAGGATTGTATATCCAAATATAGTAATACTATTTCACAATAATAACATTAATGCTTCATAAACAATTTTGAATGAAAATTGAATATATCAATATTTGATGAAATATGGATAATATTAATGGTTTATCATATTTTTAAAATTTTAAATTTATTAGTATTATTTTATATTTTACATTGGTATCTCCTTCCATGCATTCTTATACTTTTAATATCATTGTACTTTTTCGTTCAAATTATTTAGAATGATTAAAGCATAAACAGTTCACATTAAGTGAATTAGATCTTGATCTAGCATTGCATTGCATGTTGAAAGATTTATAGACATGAAATTATTATGGAATAAATTAATAAAATTAATGCTTGAAAAAAATCTAATAAGTTCAATCTAATATTTATAAGATCAACCCGAATGATCTATCATGAATTATTGTGTATGAGACCATTATTGCCCCCGTATCGTTGTCTAGTGGGGGAGTGACTTGACCCCTTTTTAGAAGTTCTCATCAATAACTATACTCTATATTATAGAGTGATAAAGAGTTCTAGTCAGTATACTCTTATATTATAGAGTGATAAAGAGTTTCCATATCATTGCAGCAGACAAAACGCATACAGCCAGTAAAACCCGACTCATTTGTATCAGGAAATGTCGAGTGGAAACGAAGACAACAAGCCATGAAGGACGTGGGCGTATCAGTTGTGGGATGGGGAATGCGTTCTTGGCCCAACATAATCCACATAAAACCCCGGTTGCCTCGGTTGTCCACCACCACGAGGCACATCCCATGAAGCCATGACGAGCGACCGGCTTGGAACAGCACCTGATGTCGCCTCATTCTTCACCTCGATGTCTTGTGCACCCTCCACATTAACCTTCTCATGAAAACCCTGAACAAGAGATAAAGATTGCAGTGAGATGATCCACAAGGTATTGATCTTGTTGCCAGAGTACCATGCAAAGGATTTGCACCAACCACATCGAAGCCATCATCCGAATCTTTTGGGTTGTTTCGTAGATGGCGGCCACCGTGCAATGGGATAGAGAGAGCTGACAGGAGGATGAAGAATACAGCAACAGAAGACATGTCTGCTGCGCTATGTGGGAGAGAGAGAGAGAGAGAACTGAAACTATTTGTGGATGATGGCATCAAAAGCAGCCTTGCATGTGGAGCGGAGAGGAGATATGAAGAGTGCACTGCTCTGCCTGGCACTTGGACTACTCTTCTGATAAGAGAACTAGTTTTGCTGATGCCAAACCAGCAAAACGATAACACGAACATGTCTGAGCTGCGACACGAGGAGAGAGAGAGAGAGAGAGAGAGAGAGAGAGAGACCGATGGTTTGCTAACGTCTCTTCTCTCTCTCTCCTCGTGTCGCAGCTCGGACATGTTCGTGTTATCGTTTTGCTGGTTTGGCATCAGCCAAACTAGTTCTCTCATCAGAAGAGTAGTCCAAGTGCCAGGCAGAGCAGTGCACTCTTCATATCTCCTCTCCGCTCCACATGCAAGGCGGCTTTTGATGCCATCATCCACAAATAGTTTCAGTTCTCTCTCTCTCTCTCTCCCACATAGCGCAGCAAGACTTGTCTTCTGTTGCTGTATTCTTCATCCTCTTGTTAGCTCTCTCTATCCCATTGCACGGTGGGCCATCTACGAAACAACCCAGAAGATTCGGATGATGGCTTCGATGTGGTTGGTGCAAATCCTTTGCACGGTACTCTGGCAACAAGATCAATACCTTGTGGATCATCTCACTGCAATCTTATCTCTTGTTCAGGGTTTTCATGAGAAGGTTAATGTGGAGGGTGAACAAGACATCGAGGTGAAGAATGAGGCGACATCAGGTGCTGTTCCAAGCCGGTCGCTCGTCAGGGCTTCATGGGATGTGCCTCATGGTGGTGGACGGCCGAGACAACCGGGTTTTTATGTGGATTATGTTGGGCCAAGAACGCATTCCCCATCCCACAACTGATATTCCCACGTCTGAATAGTCATCCGAGGACTATTGTCCATGGAGGATGATCAATTGTCGGGTTTTACGGGATGTGCGTTTTGTCTACTGCAATGACTTGAAACTCTTTATCACTCTACAATATAGGGTATACTTAGAATGATTATTGATAAAGAATATTCTAGTAACCAGATCAACCCGTCAATTGATCATCGTCGAGGCAGGCGCCGGCATGAAGGATGAGGGCCAAGTCACTCCCCTACTTGGTAGGGACGTGGGAGCAATATTGGCCTATCGGTCCTCATGGACAACAATCCACGAGAGATCATTCAGATTAATTTTGTCAACCTCCATGGACAATAGTTCTCGGATGACTATTTAGACCTATTCTCCCTCAGTCGATCTTATGGACAACAATTTGTAGGAGTTATTTGGATTTATTGTTCTCATAGATAAAACACCAAAAGGAGGATGTCACAATGGTTACAAATGGTCTCCTTATTGTGTTTTGGTTATGAGATAATCTTAATAGGAATAACTCTCATAATCATGATCCTTTATTTTTTCTATAAATAAATAAGATCTCTGACCATGTACAATAGATATTATATGATAGATGAAGATTATAGATTTATTCTTATTTTTTTTAAATCTATATTCCATTGTTAATAGTGATATTATAAAAAATAAAAAGAGAAGATAAAAAGAATTGAGTTTTCTTTGTAGATCGATATTATTGAATACAAATTATGAAATGCACTTTACAAATCAATAAATATATTCTGAATGACAATGAAATATACACGTGCTAATCTTAATCTATTGTTATTTAATTTTATATTTAATATTAAATTTATTTCATATAATAGCATAATTATAATTTTATTACTAATATCTTCTTTGAAGATATTTCCATTAGTCTCTGACTCATTTCTCATCAATTTGGTTATTCTCTTCCTCGGCATATATTTATTATTAATTTAATTGTTTTGATATGTGTAAATCCATCAAGTGGAGATCTATTTGAATATATATATATATATATATATATATATATATATATATATATATATATATATATATATATATATATATATATATATATATATATATATATATATATATATATATATATATATATATATATATATATATATATATATATATATATATATATATATATATATATATATATATATATATATATATATATATATATATATATATATATATATATATATATATATATATATATATATATATATATATATATATATATATATATATATATATATATATATATATATATATATATATATATATATATATATATATATATATATATATATATATATATATATATATATATATATATATATATATATATATATATATATATATATATATATATATATATATATATATATATATATATATATATATATATATATATATATATATATATATATATATATATATATATATATATATATATATATATATATATATATATATATATATATATATATATATATATATATATATATATATATATATATATATATATATATATATATATATATATATATATATATATATATATATATATATATATATATATATATATATATATATATATATATATATATATATATATATATATATATATATATATATATATATATATATATATATATATATATATATATATATATATATATATATATATATATATATATATATATATATATATATATATATATATATATATATATATATATATATATATATATATATATATATATATATATATATATATATATATATATATATATATATATATATATATATATATATATATATATATATATATATATATATATATATATATATATATATATATATATATATATATATATATATATATATATATATATATATATATATATATATATATATATATATATATATATATATATATATATATATATATATATATATATATATATATATATATATATATATATATATATATATATATATATATATATATATATATATATATATATATATATATATATATATATATATATATATATATATATATATATATATATATATATATATATATATATATATATATATATATATATATATATATATATATATATATATATATATATATATATATATATATATATATATATATATATATATATATATATATATATATATATATATATATATATATATATATATATATATATATATATATATATATATATATATATATATATATATATATATATATATATATATATATATATATATATATATATATATATATATATATATATATATATATATATATATATATATATATATATATATATATATATATATATATATATATATATATATATATATATATATATATATATATATATATATATATATATATATATATATATATATATATATATATATATATATATATATATATATATATATATATATATATATATATATATATATATATATATATATATATATATATATATATATATATATATATATATATATATATATATATATATATATATATATATATATATATATATATATATATATATATATATATATATATATATATATATATATATATATATATATATATATATATATATATATATATATATATATATATATATATATATATATATATATATATATATATATATATATATATATATATATATATATATATATATATATATATATATATATATATATATATATATATATATATATATATATATATATATATATATATATATATATATATATATATATATATATATATATATATATATATATATATATATATATATATATATATATATATATATATATATATATATATATATATATATATATATATATATATATATATATATATATATATATATATATATATATATATATATATATATATATATATATATATATATATATATATATATATATATATATATATATATATATATATATATATATATATATATATATATATATATATATATATATATATATATATATATATATATATATATATATATATATATATATATATATATATATATATATATATATATATATATATATATATATATATATATATATATATATATATATATATATATATATATATATATATATATATATATATATATATATATATATATATATATATATATATATATATATATATATATATATATATATATATATATATATATATATATATATATATATATATATATATATATATATATATATATATATATATATATATATATATATATATATATATATATATATATATATATATATATATATATATATATATATATATATATATATATATATATATATATATATATATATATATATATATATATATATATATATATATATATATATATATATATATATATATATATATATATATATATATATATATATATATATATATATATATATATATATATATATATATATATATATATATATATATATATATATATATATATATATATATATATATATATATATATATATATATATATATATATATATATATATATATATATATATATATATATATATATATATATATATATATATATATATATATATATATATATATATATATATATATATATATATATATATATATATATATATATATATATATATATATATATATATATATATATATATATATATATATATATATATATATATATATATATATATATATATATATATATATATATATATATATATATATATATATATATATATATATATATATATATATATATATATATATATATATATATATATATATATATATATATATATATATATATATATATATATATATATATATATATATATATATATATATATATATATATATATATATATATATATATATATATATATATATATATATATATATATATATATATATATATATATATATATATATATATATATATATATATATATATATATATATATATATATATATATATATATATATATATATATATATATATATATATATATATATATATATATATATATATATATATATATATATATATATATATATATATATATATATATATATATATATATATATATATATATATATATATATATATATATATATATATATATATATATATATATATATATATATATATATATATATATATATATATATATATATATATATATATATATATATATATATATATATATATATATATATATATATATATATATATATATATATATATATATATATATATATATATATATATATATATATATATATATATATATATATATATATATATATATATATATATATATATATACATATATATATATATATCTGTATTAAACCATATATTGGAGTCTACTGGCTCGGCCCTGTAACATATGATCACCGTGTGACGGCAGGGGGGAGAAGCCATGGGTCAAATGCTTTGCTGCGTTCAAGTAGAGCAATCTACAGTTGCAATCAAGGAATCATTTGGGAAGTATGATGATGTGCTTCAACCAGGATGCCACTGCTTGCCTTGGGTTTTCGGAAAGAGAATTGCCGGCCGGCTGTCACTCCGGATGAAACAGCTGGATGTGAAGTGTGAGACGAAGACAAAGGTTCGTCCGCTCTCTGCTACTGCTATAAGTCCAACCTGCAGGCATGTTGTTTGAAGAAATTCCGCAACGGTTTTTGATGATGGAGATCGTAGGTAACTCGGAGGTTGGAGGTGGCAAAAGCCTTCTGAAGTGCCATAGAGCTGTGGAATTTAACCTGTTCATGTGATTACGGCCTCTTCCTCTCTGTTGGCTTGTTGGTTTCTATGATCATTTTTCCTTTGCAGGATAATGTGTTCGTCAATGTGGTTGCTTCCATCCAATACCGTGCTCTGCCTGACAAAGCAAATGATGCCTTTTACAAGCTTAGCAACACCCAGTCTCAGATCCAAGCTTATGTGTTCGATGGTATGACCTCGGCATCAGCTTCCCTTTCTTAAGCTAAGAGCTACACTTCACAGCCTTCTTCTTGTCATGTCGCTAGTGATCAGAGCGAGCGTGCCGAAGCTCAACCTGGATGACGCTTTCGAGCAGAAGAACGATATAGCCCGAGCCGTGGAAGACGAACTCGAGAAGGCCATGTCTGCCTACGGTTTCGAAATCGTGCAGACTCTCATCGGTCGACATCGAGCCAGACGAACATGTGAAACGAGCCATGAACGAGATCAACGCAGGTAAGCTCGTCGTTCGATTCTGCTTTACCTGTTCGATGAAATGCACCACTGAAACGTAACCGCAGCTGCGAGGTTGAGGGTGGCGGCGAACGAGAAGGCCGAAGCCGAGAAGATCGTGCAGATCAAGAGGGCGGAAGGGGAGGCGGAAGCCAAGTACTTGTCGGGGGTAGGTATCGCCCGGCAGCGCCAGGCGATCGTGGACGGGCTGAGAGACAGCGTGCTGGGCTTCTCGGTGAACGTGCCGGGGACGACTCCGAAGGATGTGTTGGACATGGTGCTCATCACGCAGTACTTCGACACCATGAAGGAGATCGGCGCCAGCTCCAAGTCTTCGTCTGTGTTCATCCCCCACGGGCCGGGTGCTGTGCGTGACATCGCCGCGCAGGTCCGAGATGGGCTGCTGCAAGCAGCTCCTCTCCAGTGAGCTCGATAGTTTGTGAGAGATAAGAGTAATAGTGTGTTCAGCTCGCCTTTTATATCCGTGCTTTGTGTGTGCGTTGTTCTTTCAGAACAATCGATGAACTCAAATAATTGGAAATACTCGTACTGAAGATATTCTTTTCATTCCTGACGTATTAGAAATCGATGACCTAAATGTCGTGATAAATATGGCTTATCAAAATAAATTATGCCTATATACATAATAATAATAATAATAATAATAATAATAATAATAATAATAATAATAATAATAATAATAATAATAATAATAATAATAATAATAATAATAATAATAATAATAATAATAATAATAATAATAATAATAATAATAATAATAATAATAATAATAATAATAATAATAATAATAATAATAATAATAATAATAATAATAATAATAATAATAATAATAATAATAATAATAATAATAATAATAATAATAATAATAATAATAATAATAATAATAATAATAATAATAATAATAATAATAATAATAATAATAATAATAATAATAATAATAATAATAATAATAATAATAATAATAATAATAATAATAATAATAATAATAATAATAATAATAATAATAATAATAATAATAATAATAATAATAATAATAATAATAATAATAATAATAATAATAATAATAATAATAATAATAATAATAATAATAATAATAATAATAATAATAATAATAATAATAATAATAATAATAATAATAATAATAATAATAATAATAATAATAATAATAATAATAATAATAATAATAATAATAATAATAATAATAATAATAATAATAATAATAATAATAATAATAATAATAATAATAATAATAATAATAATAATAATAATAATAATAATAATAATAATAATAATAATAATAATAATAATAATAATAATAATAATAATAATAATAATAATAATAATAATAATAATAATAATAATAATAATAATAATAATAATAATAATAATAATAATAATAATAATAATAATAATAATAATAATAATAATAATAATAATAATAATAATAATAATAATAATAATAATAATAATAATAATAATAATAATAATAATAATAATAATAATAATAATAATAATAATAATAATAATAATAATAATAATAATAATAATAATAATAATAATAATAATAATAATAATAATAATAATAATAATAATAATAATAATAATAATAATAATAATAATAATAATAATAATAATAATAATAATAATAATAATAATAATAATAATAATAATAATAATAATAATAATAATAATAATAATAATAATAATAATAATAATAATAATAATAATAATAATAATAATAATAATAATAATAATAATAATAATAATAATAATAATAATAATAATAATAATAATAATAATAATAATAATAATAATAATAATAATAATAATAATAATAATAATAATAATAATAATAATAATAATAATAATAATAATAATAATAATAATAATAATAATAATAATAATAATAATAATAATAATAATAATAATAATAATAATAATAATAATAATAATAATAATAATAATAATAATAATAATAATAATAATAATAATAATAATAATAATAATAATAATAATAATAATAATAATAATAATAATAATAATAATAATAATAATAATAATAATAATAATAATAATAATAATAATAATAATAATACTAATGTGAGCATTATTATCTCCCTAGGCATTAAAAAAAAAAAAACATGCAGCACATAGCAAAACAAGCTCAAGTTTGTGGACAGCAAATTGCTATCTCCGGGTCTAAAGCCTAGTCAGTCTTGCATCTCTCTTGGACAAGCTTGTTTTGCGTAGAGAAGGCTTCATTCCTTCAGCCAAGCAGGAAGAGATAAAGGTCTTCTCTGTGCCTATAAATTGTGCTGGTCTTGGGGTTTGGCTTCATCGCAGAGCTGCAGTTCATCTCTTGAGATAAAAAGGTCAGTCACCACTTCGCTGACATTGCTTGAGCTACTCCTGGATTTTGCTTGAGACTCGGGAATCTTCCCCCTTTTGTTGCAGATGGCAGATCAAGCGGACGTGAATGGACGTGTTGAGGAGCCAGAAAGAAAGAGAAGGACAAGAAGAAGAAGGATAAAGAAAAGAGTGCTGCTGATTCCAAGGAAAGACACAAGATCCCGCCAAGCTGAGGATGAAGCTAGAGAAGCTAGATGCCAAGATTGATGCCTTGAAAGCCAAGAAGGAAGAGATCATAAAGCAGCTGTTTGAGCTTGAGGAGCTGCCCCCCCCCCCCCCCCCCCCCCCCCCCCCCCCCCCCCCCCCCCCCCCCCCCCCCCCCCCCCCCCCCCCCCCCCCCCCCCCCCCCCCCCCCCCCCCCCCCCCCCCCCCCCCCCCCCCCCCCCCCCCCCCCCCCCCCCCCCCCCCCCCCCCCCCCCCCCCCCCCCCCCCCCCCCCCCCCCCCCCCCCCCCCCCCCCCCCCCCCCCCCCCCCCCCCCCCCCCCCCCCCCCCCCCCCCCCCCCCCCCCCCCCCCCCCCCCCCCCCCCCCCCCCCCCCCCCCCCCCCCCCCCCCCCCCCCCCCCCCCCCCCCCCCCCCCCCCCCCCCCCCCCCCCCCCCCCCCCCCCCCCCCCCCCCCCCCCCCCCCCCCCCCCCCCCCCCCCCCCCCCCCCCCCCCCCCCCCCCCCCCCCCCCCCCCCCCCCCCCCCCCCCCCCCCCCCCCCCCCCCCCCCCCCCCCCCCCCCCCCCCCCCCCCCCCTTGCCCAATAACTAGCATGCAAGAACAGTGCATGTCCCACCATGTTGAGGATGGTGGACGGATGTGCAATGTCAACTTTCTATCTAATTGTTTGTGTTGCATTTCTTTGGTTCTTTGTTTGTGTTGAACTTTTTTCAAGTGTAAAAAGCCTTCCACAGATGGATAGGCAAATTTTGGGAACAGGAAAGCAAACCTGCCCTGCCAGTGCAACAGCTTTGGGGTAATATGATAACAAAACAAGATCACCTCTCCACAGAATTGTTGAACATAATCACCATTAAGGTGGTCATTTTAAACAGTACACATGGCTTCATTAGTAATTGTAATTCAAACAAATCTTAGAGAAACAAAAATCCTACAAGTAGAGCATTATATTCAGTAGCCATAGCAGCAAATTTCTTGGTAGCATAGGTTCACAACACACTACTTAGCCATATACACTAAGAGCACCTACACAACCAATATTCTTCTTTCCAGCAATTCATCATCATTTCTGAAACCATATCTGACTACTAATACCTGCATATTATACCTTCGACTCCATCTATACCGAATAAGATGCTACTTTAGAAGACAACTGATAATACAAACAATACCAATCTAAACTGCTGACTCCAATGCCATCCCTTATTTCTTCTGTTCAACGGATGGTGCTACCTTGGAGAAGGCCATCTCTTACTTGGGCAGCAATGTCCCTCACAGCCCCAGGGCCATGGGGAATGAACACACAAGAGGATTTCGAGGAGGCCCCGATCTCCTTCATTGTGTCGAAATACTGTGTCACCAGAACCATGTCCATGACATCCTTAGCTGTGGTTCCTGGCACGTTGACAGAGAAGGCAAGCACGCTGTCCCTCAGGCCATCCACAATGGCCTGGCGTTGCCGTGCTATACCCAAGCCAGACAAGTACTTAGATTCTGCTTCTCCTTCAGCCCGCTTAATCTGCAGTATCTTCTCCGCTTCAGCTTTTTCATTTGCTGCAACTCTCATTCTAGAAGCTGTTGCAAAGGGTTAAAACATACATGTAAACCAACAGCACTTAATTTGGAAAACTAGGAAAGAACGTATTACAATAGGTTCAAAGCATCTATTTTGACTATGACAACAACCTATACTTGCCTGCGTTGATCTCATTCATTGCTTTCTTCACATGATTATCAGGCTCAATATCCACGATTAGTGTTTGAACAATTTTGTAACCATATGATGACATTGCCTGGTCACAGAGACGGAATGCTGAAGAAATGGTAAAAACATAGAGAACAGTAGTAGACAAACCAATTACCTTTCCAAGCTCATCTTCAACAGCTCTAGCGATATCATTCTTCTGCTCAAACACATCATCCAAATTCAGCTTTGGAACACTAGCCCTGATGACTGAAGAAGAAGTACAAAATGTCTGTTAGGCACCTGGTATGTATGGTCCTGTGTTTCACTATGCACATGAGAAGCGGGGTCCACGTATCTCCAATAAAACCAGTTCTATGGATGGTCCCAAGTCCAATAATATTACAAGATTCACATTTTAGAGGATCCAAGAGTAGCAGGTAAAAGCAAAGAATAAACTCCATCTGACTGTAGTAGCAAGAAAATAAAAAATAATTCCAGGTAAATGTTTCTGTTTTCTAACAGAGGATTGCAGACATGAATGTCTCGATCTAAGAAAACAAGTATTGGACATTGGAAAAGCAAGAATCAATCAGCTGTAATCCTAAGTAAAGCAGAGCTTTGAAAGCTTCATCTTGCAAGGAACATGACCATTTTAAAATTTAATTTTTTGTTCAATAACATCCTAATAGAAATTTACCCTTTTCAGTGGTGGCCTTCCGATCAGAATATCAATGAAAAGAGTGGCATGCATAATGTATAGTACTAATATAGATGGAGAATATTTTTTGAAGGGCCTAGCATCAAGTAATTCAAGATGTGGTCCACCGGCTATCTCAATCTTATACGGAGTTTTGAAAATCACAAAAATGGATGCAACATATTTAGCAACAGCAACAATGCTAAATATTATGGAAACAGCCTCCTTATCTGAACGTGGATCTTCCCTAGACACCACATCGGCAGAGACTTTGTGCTTTAAACCACCTTGTTATATGATAAGTGATGATTTAGACTCTTACATGCACATCACTAGCAATATAAGAATTGTACATCAGAGTTTCTGTGAGATGAAAATTAAGAATATAATCTCAATAAAAAAGTAAAGAAATTAAAGAATTCAAGCACGTTTTAAGTCATTTTGCAGAATACACTAGAAAAGTCCACTCTAGGATACCACAACGAAATTAACAAGACTGAATGTATCAGAATCTTAGTGAGAATAAAGGATTTGATGCTAAATTGTGAAACCGAATAACATCACCATCAAAAACATAGGATTGGATTTGCTCCTTTGTGTTGCTGAGCCTGTAGAATGCATCAGATGCCTGGTCAGCAATAGCATTGTATTGGATAGAAGCAACAACCGTAACAAATACATTATCCTGAAACAAGAAGGAAAACCACATTAAGTGGTGTGGTATATATACTTCATGACTAGCATTTGTAAATTAAAGAATAATAAAAATATAGAACTTGCATGACCCAAGAACGGTAAAAGCTTAAACGTACATTTTGTCTCTATAGAATTTAATTGTTTGGGTGTATGAAAATTCAGACAGGAACTTAACTGATTTCACATTTTTGCCTCTGAAAATGATTACTTGAGTACATCAGAGTTCACACACGAACTTAACTGATTTCACATTTTTGTCTCTGAAAATGATTACTTGAGTACATCAGAGTTCACACACGAACTTAACTGATTAAAGATGCTCTCTGTTTGCTATTTGTTGACTTTTGTTTGAACATTTAACTTTAAGCAGTTCCAAATTTTCCGGCTTATACTGTTTGTACATACACAGAAGATTTGATGACAACATTCGGAAAAGGGTGCAAAGATGTGATGAGGATGAAAAAGGCTACAAACCTTTGTCTTTGTTTCGCAACGAACATCAAGTTGTTGCACACGGAGTGAAAGATAACCAGCAATCTGTTTCCCCAAACACCATGGAAGGAAGTGGCATCCAGGCTCAAGCACTTGATCAAACTTCCCAAAAGTTTCTCTCATGGCCACAGTTGACTGGTCCACTTGTATGCAACAAAATGCCTGGCCCATTGCTGTCTAGATGACATAAAAAGTAGCATGTAGAATTAATTAAACCTAACCAAGACAAATGAGACTCATATATCAGATGGATCTAAAAAAACCAACATCCCAGACTAAGACTGGTGATTACCAAAAGTGTCTTCTACATTCAAAGAAAATCCAAGTTACACAGTTTGCTAGATCGACTTAATGATAATAGGAAGCCACCAAACCCAATTACATGTGCAAACCATATGCTCCAAAAAAGTTGAATAAAGAACACACCAAGTAAGTCAAATTCTTATCATAAACTATTATTTTAAATTACACTGTATCAGAAATTGAAATGTTCCCAAGAAAAGATGCACTCAACTTTAGCAGGATCACATTCTGCCAAAGTAAATCCATCAATGATACTTGATATTCCAACTCAAAAAAGTATATAAAAAAAAAGGGTGGGGAGGGGAGGGACAAATCTGAAGCCATATCTTCCTCAAAATCCTGCGTAAATTACTTCATTCAATAACCAGTGAAGTCTCCTTTTATGGTAACTAAAAGTTCGAAGCAGAAATTTAACGACCCAATTGATCAGCTCGCGGAGTCTACCACCAGCAAAAGATGTCATCTTAAGAGTAATCAGGTCAGATGACGAGAGACAAGTGCTACCAGTTCAGGTTGCAGCACGTCAAGACCATCCTAGCTGGAACGCCAAAAAGAGAACTCTCTTTCCGGTCTTCGTTTACTCGATTCATGAAGGATACAAAGCCAGCCAAGTACGAGAGGCAGGGGGAAAATAATAAACATAACTGCCAAATTATTGTTCACCGTGACCCAATTGATCAGCTCGCGGAGTCTACCACCAGCAAAAGATGTCATCTTAAGAGTAATCAGGTCAAGATGACGAGAGACAAGTGCTACCAGTTCAGGTTGCAGCACGTCAAGACCATCCTAGCTGGAACGCCAAAAAGAGAACTCTCTTTTCCGGTCTTCGTTTACTCGATTCATGAAGGATACAAAGCCAGCCAAGTACGAGAGGCAGGGGGAATAATAAAAATTGCGACTTTTTAATTCATGGAGATGCCACATGATAATGTAATGAACATCTTAGAGCAAAGGAACGAGAGAACCATCACCAAATTAAAGTAGAGAATGAAGGAGGAGCAGGAAGCTGTCTCCTCACCTGATCGAGTGGCGAAGGGCGAATCAGAGATGGAAGAGGAGGAGGAGGCGATTAGGGTTATTATATTGAGAGAAAAGGGCATTGTCGCTTTGGTAAAGTGGTGGGTGGAGAGGGCGCCTGGTGCGATGGTGGCTTTCCGTTTCGTATCGAGCGCATTTCCTGATGCCTTCCGAGCAATGACGTGGTGCTGAATCACGACCCGGGACGCGGCGACACGAAGCATGATTACGACTCAAGTTACCAGCGTGGGACGTGGCCCACCTAAACTCCACATGTGATCGATCCAAACGTGTCACGCGACACGGGCGGCGGGTGCCAAGCGTCCTGCGAACGCCACGTCTACAATACGTTCGGTGCGGCCCGATTCCCCCACCCCAACCAAGGGAGAGAACAAAAGGCTGCGGAGATACTTGTCGGGAAGTTTCCGTAAAGGAAAGAAAAGGACTCGAGGTTTTTCCACGTGTAAATTTCTGTCATGCTTTCCCAAAAAACTATCGAATGTTACAAAGAACAAATCCCAACACTCCACGACAGTAAATAACTTCACATTTTCCCATAATTTACACACTAGTAAAATCTAAGACCTTTTGGTACCATTTATCATGACATGATGGATTCAGATACACAAGCCAAAGTTAAACCAATGAGAACTCATTCATCACATTCTTATAAATCATCTTAGTTTTTTTTCCTTACTCCCGACGTTTTATTGAATCGATTTAGAGTAGAGCTTTCAACCCTTCGTGATATATGAATACGATACTTCATCGGATCTAATGCAACTCTCTCTCTCTCTCTCTCTCTCTCTCTCTCTCTCTCTCTATCTATCTATCTATATGTGTATATATATATATATATAGTTTATCCAAAACAAATGTACAAGTAGGAGCAGAACGTAATGGATCATTTGCTCTCCAACCAACAATCATGTTTACAGAAAAGATTGTGTGCATTGTTAGTTTCAAAAGCAGGATGAGGTCAAAAAAATCCTGAGATGTCATCAAGCTATGTCTGTTTCTGGTTCAGGGATGACTTCAAGAGGCTCCTTCTCAGTATCCCACACCAAATTTGTTTCATACTCTGAAACATATTCCTGTAAAACATATTTGAATGTGAAGGATTTCAAGATGAGAAGTCTCACTAAAACAAAATTATATGAGTTGATATGATATGATCCATATTCAATCAAGACTCGATACATAAAGCCCAGTTAATAAGAATCAATCACCCCATCAACATGTGCTCGAGGTAAGAATATTCACCGAAATATTTTTATTTTAGGAATATTGCCCTAACTACGCTGGACTCGTCGTAAAGAAGTCATCCTGAAAAAGCATCCATCCCTTGGAAGATCGGATTCTCAGGTTCTCCATGTCAAAATGAAACTGTACCTTTTCCATCGAGTCCCACGAAGATTATCGTTTTAAACAATTGAAGGATGATACATGAATGTCATTAAATCATTGCACCTCATCAGCCAAAAAAATAGTTCAAGAAGAAGGATGAAGAAAAAATCACCTCAAACTTTCTGATGAGTTCCTTGGCTGATGGTGCAGATATGATGATGTTGCGAGCAGCTCGAGTAATGAACCCTTCGTCGACAGCCATATCGACGAAGAACAAGAGCGAATCGTAAAAACCATCGATGTTTAAGAGCCCAACCTGTTAACCATAGATAAGAAGTAAGAAATGAGCATAGATTATAGAGAACTTGAGATTAAGTATTTTGGACTTGAACAAAATTAATGAGCTACTTATTCCATCATGTCCAATCATACAAATATAACTAACTACTCTAGAAAAATCAATCTTCATCTATTACACAAAACAAAAACAAAAACAAAAACAAAGTTAATATATAATCATATAATCATTTATATTTGGGAGTTGCTTGTACACCGTCACAAAAAAAAAAAAAAAAAGAGTAAGCAACTCGTCTCACCTAAGAAAGCCGATAGCGTTGACAATGACTACTAATGTTGTTGAAATCATACTCAATTGCACTGAATATGATCCACTTAGGGTGCACAAGTAAATTATTACTCGAGTCACATCGCCATGTAAAAAAGACTTCGATCATAGATTTTGTTATTTGCAAAAGGAAGAACAATTCGTGTGCAACACGAATTAGGTCGAACTTTTCCTCATTTTCCGATAAAATCATGCGAAAGCGTTAGTATCTTTTTGGATCATTCTAATCATAATACAAATGAAGTCTTTGATTTGGAACAAAAAATACTAATTGCTATTGACTAAAACTTTGCTTTACCGGTTTCTTGTGGATTCCCAGCTGAGCCCATGTAACGACCTCAAGAAGTTCTTCAAGCGTTCCATACCCACCTACGAATTATAAATGCTTGAAATTGAGATGGTGATACGGCTAAAATGGCACATAAAATTGTCATGAGCTAAAGATGAAGAGATGATAGATACCAGGCAATGCAATGAAGGCATCAGCTCGGCGAGCTGTCTCAGCTTTCCTTTCATGCATGTCGGAAACGATTTGAACTTCTCCGACAGTTTGACTGGTTATGTACTGCAATCAGATCAAGCAGCTAATGTTAACACTACATGCAATTAGCAGAGTAGGAAGGGAAAGTGAAATATCACCCACACCTCAGGTAATAGTGATTGGTTCCAATTTGGTAGGGGTGAGAAGGCTTTCAAACCGAGAGAAAAATCTCGGAGATACATTAATCAAGGAATAAATTAAAAGGTCAATATAATATTTTTACTATATGAGAAAAAATTGAAGAGAATATCTTTCTTCTCTCGAGTGCTTAACCCAAACCCAAATCCAAAACTCTTGTACTTCTCTTACATAATTCACCTCCCAACCCTCTGATCTGCGAGAGAAATTTGTATGAGCACCCAAAGTGTTTTCTTTTGTGTCTCTTCAAATCATAATTCATTAAGGATTATTTGTTTACTTAAATTTCTAATCATCATACTTTGAATCAAATTAGTGCCCTAAAATACTTACCAAGTCTTAACACAACAAAATATCAACAACACACAACACTGATGTGGTTTTCACTTTCATTCCTTGTCTTCTGAAAAGGATCTTTGGATATCTATCAAAAAGGTAGGTAGTAATCTATATATATATATATATATATATATATATATATATATATATATATATATATATATATATATATATATATATATATATATATATATATATATATATATATATATATATATATATATATATATATATATATATATATATATATATATATATATATATATATATATATATATATATATATATATATATATATATATATATATATATATATATATATATATATATATATATATATATATATATATATATATATATATATATATATATATATATATATATATATATATATATATATATATATATATATATATATATATATATATATATATATATATATATATATATATATATATATATATATATATATATATATATATATATATATATATATATATATATATATATATATATATATATATATATATATATATATATATATATATATATATATATATATATATATATATATATATATATATATATATATATATATATATATATATATATATATATATATATATATATATATATATATATATATATATATATATATATATATATATATATATATATATATATATATATATATATATATATATATATATATATATATATATATATATATATATATATATATATATATATATATATATATATATATATATATATATATATATATATATATATATATATATATATATATATATATATATATATATATATATATATATATATATATATATATATATATATATATATATATATATATATATATATATATATATATATATATATATATATATATATATATATATATATATATATATATATATATATATATATATATATATATATATATATATATATATATATATATATATATATATATATATATATATATATATATATATATATATATATATATATATATATATATATATATATATATATATATATATATATATATATATATATATATATATATATATATATATATATATATATATATATATATATATATATATATATATATATATATATATATATATATATATATATATATATATATATATATATATATATATATATATATATATATATATATATATATATATATATATATATATATATATATATATATATATATATATATATATATATATATATATATATATATATATATATATATATATATATATATATATATATATATATATATATATATATATATATATATATATATATATATATATATATATATATATATATATATATATATATATATATATATATATATATATATATATATATATATATATATATATATATATATATATATATATATATATATATATATATATATATATATATATATATATATATATATATATATATATATATATATATATATATATATATATATATATATATATATATATATATATATATATATATATATATATATATATATATATATATATATATATATATATATATATATATAGAGAGCATGATATAGATGAGGATATGGTTTGAGAAAGACAAACGGAAGGAGAGTCCAGAATGCAAACAACTCTACATGCAGTTTCCAGGAACAAACTACAGTCATGTACTTTCAAAAGCTTGCGAAATCTACATACTACTACTGCACAGAACATCAAACCTTGTCATGTTGCAGAAGGTATACATAATTAAGATATATCATGTATAATTAACTCAGTGGTGCAGACAAGATCAAGGAACTCACCTCTCCTGCCATGGAGGACTTGGTAATGACCCTGTCAAATCACAAGTGGAAACAGACATGAACAAAGCAGCAGCTTGAGAATAAGAAAGATCCATCCACCGATCCACATGTCATGGACCAAACCATGGGGACAAAAAAGGAGGAGAGCGAGCTTCGAGGAAAGAGGATGAGTGGGCGTGAGGGAATACCCCAAGACATGGCGGCCTCCTTCATGCACTGCTTGGCAAACGATGCCCATTAATCCTATGCTGCCTCCCCCATACACCAAATCAATGCCACTCTCCACCTATGCAACACCAAATTAACGTGTTGTATATGTATTATGATAGAGGAAAAGGAGGCAGCTGAGTTTTAAGCAAGTATATGGAACCAAGACTATCTCCGAGAGCAAAAGAAGGGAGATGACCACTACATGCAAGACCTTAGCTGAGTTCTAAGCAAAGAAAGAACCGCTACCGCTACAGATGATGAAAAGCTCGAGAAGGTAACAAGAATCCAAAGTCCATAGACATCTGAATCCTCATAAACCCATCATAAAACGAGGGCTTGGAAAGAAAGCAGCCATTGCTCTGTTCTCTTCTCTTTTATATATATATATATATATATATATATATATATATATATATATATATATATATATATATATATATATATATATATATATATATATATATATATATATATATATATATATATATATATATATATATATATATATATATATATATATATATATATATATATATATATATATATATATATATATATATATATATATATATATATATATATATATATATATATATATATATATATATATATATATATATATATATATATATATATATATATATATATATATATATATATATATATATATATATATATATATATATATATATATATATATATATATATATATATATATATATATATATATATATATATATATATATATATATATATATATATATATATATATATATATATATATATATATATATATATATATATATATATATATATATATATATATATATATATATATATATATATATATATATATATATATATATATATATATATATATATATATATATATATATATATATATATATATATATATATATATATATATATATATATATATATATATATATATATATATATATATATATATATATATATATATATATATATATATATATATATATATATATATATATATATATATATATATATATATATATATATATATATATATATATATATATATATATATATATATATATATATATATATATATATATATATATATATATATATATATATATATATATATATATATATATATATATATATATATATATATATATATATATATATATATATATATATATATATATATATATATATATATATATATATATATATATATATATATATATATATATATATATATATATATATATATATATATATATATATATATATATATATATATATATATATATATATATATATATATATATATATATATATATATATATATATATATATAGAGAGAGAGAGAGAGAGAGGAGAGAGAGAGAGAGAGAGAGAGAGAGAGAGAGAGAGAGAGAGTCACAACTTGGGATTGTTTAGGGTGTTGAGTGTGGTCTTTGGAAACGGAAGAAGGATGGATTGCGTTACCAGCTCCCTTCCGAGCTCGATGGCGGCCTCCTGGTAAATGGCCTTCCGCCCTGGTTGGTTCCCGCAGAAGACGCAGATCTTTCTAAACCTCGATCTCTTCTCTTCCACCACCTCCGCCACCTCAACCTTCTTCCCTTTCTCCCCTTCCATTCCCGTACTCCTCTCAGCTCTTTCTCTCTTATGCGGGGAGTCTCAAAGCGAGACCATCGTTCTTCATATAGAAGAGGGAGAGGAGGAGGGGGGAGGTGATAAAGCTAGGAAGGAAAATAATGGTGGATTCGACGGCGGATCACGTGTGTTTTGTTGACGAGAGTGGAGAGTGGAGAGTGGCTGGTGTATGCTAGTAGAACACCGCGTATTTTGTGGGCTGGGACAAATGAGAGGGCTACGTATTTGGTATGCATTCCAGATTTGTCATATACAATCGACTGTTCACGTCTCAATGCTACGTAAACCCACTGGAGAAAGAAGTCACATGCATCTAACCCGCCCACCCCTCGCTCGATTGGTGCGGTCAAGAGCCCCACCGGTGGGTCCCACACGTCACTCGCGCCGATTCGCCCGACACCGTACTTTCGACAGGCAGCTAGGCGGCCGTGAATCGCGGAGTTCGAACCAAACCCGGTTCACGAGAGGGCAATCGGCGGTCGACGTCGACGACCTCGCCCGGTTCACTGCACCGCCCCCTGTGACTTCGTATGCTGTGGAAGGGTGGCAGCATATGAGAAGGCACAGTGACTGCTGCAATCATTATGTTGAATTGCGTGAAGGACATGTCATGTCGTGTGTTAAATTCCGGTGCAGAGATATGTTCTTCCGGAGAGACCCTTTTTAGCTTCCCGAGAAGAACCAAACCCGATACCCGTAACATGTGATCCAAATGCTGCTGCAGGAGACCCAATTCACTTTGTCTGGATTCGATGGATGGACGGATTGCTTCGGATGCAGATTTTTTTGGCGGCGTCTGTCCGAGTTCATTTAAATTAAATTTATGCATCTCTTAATCGGCCTTAATTCAGCCAAATAAACGTAAACGTTGACTGTTCTAATTATGATTTATTTATAGGCGAATAATTTACTTTTCGAATAAAGTTAATAGGAACTCACCCGCTTCACTGCAATCACATTTCATAAACCGATCAAAATAGGAAACGGATTCGGACTTATTTTATAGAATCCGACCCGTTTTAACGATGCCAATTATTACCTGGTATATTCCTCAACGTAATATTCTTTCGAGATTCTTTCTCTCTCGGAATAAACAAGTCGCAGAATCCATATCATCGATGCCGAAGGTGGCGGCGGCTTCCTCCGTGTGCGGTGTGAATGGACGAGGCAAGACGTGGAGGGCGGCGGCGCCCGGGACTGAAGCTCCTTCTCTTCCTCTACGCTTCCCTCTTCCTCAACGTCTTCTTCTTCTGCTACCTCGTCCTGTCCCGCCACCAGCCGCCGCCCGGGTGGGCTCGCTCCGCCGCCAGGGACGCCGAGGCCGTCGCCGCGATCGACTGCTCCGGCCACGGCCGCGCCTTTCTGGCCCGCGGAGGTCTCCCCGTGTGCGAGTGCAACGCGTGCTACTCCGGCGACGACTGCTCCCAGTTGCTGCTCGACTGCCCCGCCGACGCCGACAGGTGAGACGCCCGTTCCCAATTCTGCATGGTATCAACGTCGCCGACGCGATAATTCAAATCTCGTTAAGAGAAGAACAGGAAGGAGTTCTTGTTTGGCTCAATGGTGTTTGATCAGCTCATGAAACAAGCGAGTGATTCTTGCTTTCCTTTGCAGTGAGGATCCATTGTTTTTGGAGCCATACTGGCAGCAACATGCATCAACCAGTTCGATCGTATCGCCGGGATGGCAGTGCATGAGGTCTCGGACCATGGGCGGTGACTTCATTTCCGCCGAGCTCGACAGGCATGTTCGTCTCCTTCACAAAGCTGCGGAGAACGCAATCACCGATGGAAAGTTCATCCTCTTTGGATCAGAGGTGGGCGAGCTCCTCCATGCTCTGGTTCACGCCCTCTCTGCCGTCAATGCTTCCTCATCCCCTGCATGTCTCGTTGCATCGGCTCCCCACAACCCAGTAAGTATCCTGCAAATCTCAACAGCTTATTTAGCTTCAAACACATTCATCAGCACACACATCAGTCAACCTATCAGAAAATGTAATTTGCTGAGCATGAACAACACTGTAACAACACAATCCTAAGATTGGTGAAGTGATCAACCTTTCAATTGCTTATGCAGAGACCATAAAGTTAGTATGCAGTTATACTTTCTTCTGGTATTCATTTGCAGTTTGGAAGAAGACACCATGAATGTATAGGAATTAGATCTAATTATGTGAAAGGATCACTCTCACCTGCAACAAAGATCATTGAGCATGTCACTTCGCCAAACGATCCAGATGGGCTCTTGCAGCAATCTGTTCTCGGTGCATCGGCAGTGATCCATGATCATGCCTACTTTTGGCCTCACTATTCATCAATTCCAGCTCCAGAAGATGAAGATATTATGCTGTTTACCATTTCCAAGATCTCAGGCCATGCTGGTATCAGGCTTTGGTATGTTCCTCCTTATAATACACTTCAATGCATTTTGTGCCATGAAACCTCCTAGTTTAAAGCAACAGTAACATACTTGTAGCTTCACCTATTGGGCTTGAGTAAGACTTGGAGGACAAGCAGTGATGGAAATCCTAGCTGTGACTGAGTTCTGATAAATTGTTGCTCCATAGCCTACAAACATCAACATTAGAAAGAAACAGGGCAAAAACTTCTTGTAACAACAATTTTTTTTCTCTTTTCCTTCAAAGATAATAAATTAATCACCAGTGATCTTGTAGACAAGTTGACAATGTCCTAAAACCCAAAGCTAATCAGGGTTAAATAAATAGCATCATTACGCAACAATCTCTTTTATTAGGCAAAAATGATAATATAATTCTTTGCTGTATTTTCACTCTGATGTAGGTGGGCAGTAATAAAGGATCAGAAAACATACCAGAAAGCTGCAGAATACATGTCTTTGAACACCATGGTTGTTTCTTGTGATGTCCAACTAAGAGTTCTGAAGCTCATCAGAGTGGTGATATCAGAGATGGGAAAAGGAGGAGGCATTTTCGAATTTGGTTACAAGACACTGAAGACAAGGTGGAGCAAATTGCATAAGCTCGTCTCCTCTTCCAATCGTTTCTCTATCCAACCACTCCTTCCTCGTTATTGCAACTACTTCAAAAAGATCCGAGACCCATCTCCAGGTAATAATGAGGAAAAAAAGCTACCATCTTCCCTTAAGAAGGATTCCTGAAGCAGGTCTTAGAGGTTACTAACACTCAATCATGCAGCTTATGCTTGGCTAAAGTGCGAGATGGAGGAAGACGAGGACTGTTATGCTGTGCTTAAGAAATCGGGCATCGCCTCGCGCTCTGGTACACTCTTTGAAGCCAACAGCCATTACACACGCCTAAGCCTTGTTAGGACAGAAGATGACTTTGATTTGTTGACGATGAGGATGGAGGCTCTCGTATCCAAGGAGTTGATTGCATCCTCATGAGACCCTGAACAAGCAATCAGGAGTGTCAGTACTTGTATTCATGCATCTTTGTTGTTGTATCGCTTGCTCATATTAGCAACTATGAGATCCTCGGTTTATCAAACTAGAATGTATCATGCTTGGACAAATAAAAACTGGTTTATTCAGCAATGACTTGTATTTTGTTAACATATTTTATGACACCTATGTGATCAAAGTGAGTGTAAATGGCCACATATGAAGACGTAGGATAACCCAAAAGATTGTTCCATGGAATACCAGCATAATAATTCTCCAGTGACATAAGTACAAGGTTTGTGCACCTACCTCTCCTTCAGGCTTGCTCAACTGAGTCCATTTTGAAGGCTCAATCTCCTTAGATTTGATGTCATTTACGGCATCCCTGTAATAGAACTGGTGAAGTGAGCAGAATTACTTTTCAGCATTGATAATTGAATCACACCATTTCAACTTCTGTTCTTCATTCTCATCACCCAGGGTTGCTCTTCAACATCTTTAGCCTCGAGAGAAGTAATCCATATCACTCTACTGTATGTATCTCCGATGTGAATATAATGGACCAATCACTACCAACATCCTTCGTTCTGATAAGAGTAGTTCTATTTCTTCTGAATCCTTCAAGTCAAAGCAAGTCCAATTTGAGGTACGAGCATCTGAAACAAAGATCGATCCTTTTCCTACCCCACCCAAAAGCTTCATTGTCAAAGAATGGATCCGTTTTGTGGCCACTAGAGATCGTAAGCAACCACAAGATTTTAGCACAGTACTACTCAAAGAGATCCCGTAGGGATTCTCGAAGAGCCTCACAACGCGGAGGGGCTCATCGTTCTACGCAGAGCAAGACATCATGGCTGCAAACGAGAACATGTTCCGGTCGCCCGAAGGACTGGAATCAAACAGACACCGCGCTTCCGTAACGCGAATCGACCTCGAGAATCGATCGATCATCGCCGTGTAGGACCTCGCACTCGTTGGAGGCATTTCGGCGAACAACTTCGAGGCAGAATCCAAGCGGCCCGAGTCGAGGAGGACGGACAGCACTGCGTTGCCGGAGACCTGGATTCTTTGGGCCTTCCCTACGTGGCCACTCTTCCAGAACACCGTCATCATCTTCGAGGGGAGGCGCGGAGGCGTGGCAACAAGCCCATGTCTCGTGGACGGCGAGCGGATGCATTTCGACCGAGAAATTTCACCACAGGAGAGGTTTATATGTTTCTCGACACGGCCGAGCCGAACTACCCCGCTGCTCATCGCGGCTGAGGTGGTTAACATAACGACACCTTTTTAGCTTTAAATGGGCCGGGCTTATTACCAGAAAAAAAAAAAACAACGTGATCCAGTGGCCCACAACGAAGGTGTTTGATGAAATGCGCATCCTGAGACATTGTCACCTCCATCAATATGGGCAATGCATCTCCCATCTTGTGCTGGCCGATCACCCATCGATCTCTCTTGCGCCCCTTGAAAACCCGTTCAGGAATCCACTGATTTCTTAGTGGGGATTGGCTGTTGCTGAGAGGAAAAGACTGTTGTTCCCCATATTCGAGAATCTCTTTGCTTGCAGTTACATTCTATCAGCTCTTAAAGCCATCTTCCGCTGCAAAACAGCCCAAATTGATAGAGAAGTTCATGATGAAAGCGAATGCTTCCTTTTATTGATAAGAGTTTACACTCCTCATAGACAATAGAAGTTGTCTTGACTTCATAATTTGAATTGAGATGCAACTTCATAAGTCCCTGTTGTGTTTGGTATATGATTTGATGTAGGATTGGCCCATCTTGTCCAGTACATCTGATAGTTTAGGGAGACTTGTTTGATGATCTGGTGCCACATTACATGAAGCTCCAGCTGATGCAACACCTAGGCAGAATCCCAGAATTCAACATCTACCTGCAAGTACAGTGGGAAACATACCCAACAAACTTGTTGTACATATTGATGGGCATTTTGTCAAACACTAGCATTACTTGCAAACTAGACAATTTACTAGCAACTTTCTTATAGGCTAAAGTAATGTGTGTGTGTGTGTGTGGGGGGGGGGGGGGGGGGGGGAGAGAGAGAGAGAGAGAGAGAGAGAGAGAGAGAGAGAGAGAGAGATGGGAGGGGATTCTTACAGTTGTTTCTTGGTTCATTCTGATACATACAGAGACCTTCCATTGATCAAGTAGCAATTAAAGGTCATGAAGAATTGCTTGGCCATCTTTGGTGGTTGGTTGATAGAAAGAATTGATTCTAAACGTCAAGTGGTGGAGAATGTGCATGGAAGATGTGGGTGAGCTTTCTTCTAGGTTGGCACCACACATGACATGCTCCATTATGTCCCACTCCACAGATAAGCCTGAGCTGGATTTTGGAGCCTTGGACTGTCACTTTCAGAAGGAGATCAGAAATGTGTTTATTCAATGAAAAAAAAAAGATGAAATATGATAGCATTTAACTTCTTCTATGAGAAAATTTATTTTATTTCTCAAGTTTCTTCAAAATTGTGATTCTGGTCTCCCTTATGAGGTGCTATCAGTATTTATTAAGGAATGAGAAAAAAAAGGTTGAACCAAGCAGACTTAAGTTCTCAGTAGGACAGGCATTAGGTATCAGAAGCAGAAAAAAAATACAAGACAAAGATTAGGTTTAATGAATGTGACACAGTGTTAATCAGCTGTAAACTTGGTGGTTCCATGATCTTAGAGTTGTCTTATGTTAACCATCTTCACAAGTGATCCTCCTTGCTGTGATGAATGAAAAATCACACATTGGAAAGGCTGGGTCAGAAGAGAGACAGGAAAACAAGGAACCCATGATGAATCTAACCACTGTCCATGGAACATCTAACTAAAGAGGAAAATGGAAAAAAAAAGAAAAAGAATTAGTGTTCCCAAAAGAAAACAATAAATTATGGATATGATTGTGCCAGAACCAACTATACATCAGACTTAGTTTTGCAAGAAGCATTAAATGAGCTAGTTAAAAACTTGGAGAATGCAGTCCTTGGTATTAATTGCAGTTGCAATTAGAAATGTTCCAGGCATTACTTGGGCATTAACCATCCATTAACTTTAATTTTGTTTTGAAGTTATTGACTGTTATAATTCCATCTAGAAGCTTATCCATAGATGGGACAGGATTTATACATATAAAATCCTTAATACTCTGTAAGAAGGTAGCAACTCCATCAAGTATGCAAAGAAGACAATTTGGTTGGTTCTCTCACAGAGAATCTAATCTTTTACCCATTTTTATCTTCATCTCTAGCAATAAAGCCAGGGGACAGAGGTGGGACCTGTAAAAGGACAGAGCACTAAAAAATACACCAACCAAGATGAAGCAGTAAAGAAGATAAGGACTGACAACTCAAAACATAAAGACTGTGATAGACACAGAGGGCCAAAGCACTACAGCAGGTAAAAAAAAAAGTTACAGTGCAACAAAAAGACATTTAGTACACATGAGCTATCCTTTTTGTACAAGAAAATGAATGATATACCAATTTATCTCAAAAAGAGTGCGGAGACAGAATTAAAGATGTACAGAAATACTTTGTCTCCACTTAAGACAATGCACCACACAAGTTTATAAAAGACTACACCTTATATAAAAAAAATTTCCTACTTAAATCTAGTAACAGGATAAACTGAGTCACTTGGAATTCAAATTACTGGTTGGGCTAAGTAGATCTATGATAAAGATAAAGTTTGTTCCTGTAGAATGCATATAATAAGTTTCGGAACTCTGAACAAACACTCAACTTGGCAAGAAAAAGAGTTCATATTCCAGAGGTGTCTTCAGCTCCAGCATAAGAGAACAAATATGCTCGTCTCCTGTTTCATGATAAATGTTGAAGAACCATTTTCTTTCTCTCTTTTCTATAAATCCTTTCTCTCTCAGATAAACACACAACAGAACTATTTATCTATGCGTTGTTTATTTAGCTGCACACTTATTCTCTCTCTCTCTCTCTCTCTCTCTCTCTCTCTCTCTCTCTCTCTCCCCCACACACACACACAACGCAGCTATATATTCATCCAATGCCTAATACTATTGCTTTCATTTTCACACTTAGAACAATTAGACACCAGCTTGTATTTTGTCATTACAAGCAAAGCATGCTTAATACTATGCATATAGTAGTACTATGTAGACATGGGTACGTTGCCAAGGAGCAGAGGCTTTGTTTGTCCTACAGGGTAGAAGATGGCCTTATCAGCATCATGTGAGGCTGCACGACCCACGAGCAGATCGTGCTCTACTCCTCTACGGTGTACATGGGCCCGTCCTTGCTGTCCTCCTTTGGGACCCGGCCGGGCTGGACCGGGCCCGGTCCGGACCCACCAACCCACCTAATAATTGTCCTGTGACAGTGAACCCTCAGCCCGTCCGTCTCCATCACCATCATCTCCGAGATGGTGCACGTCATCCTGGGCCCCGTTGCATCAGCAACCGTCCAAATTTCAGGACTGAGCAACCGGCCCAGTCCGGTCCGGGTTCGAACCAAAACCCGACTTATTAGGTCACGGATGATACTGCTCAGGTGGTTCGCTTTATACTTCTCTCTATAAAGAGAGAAAGGGACGAGGGCTTCCTGCTCCCCCATGCACGTCGGCACAGCCAGCATCCACCTCTCTCTTTCTATATGCCTATTTATCCAAGGGAAGATGATGTACACGTGTGGAACTCCACACACACAGTTAATAGGAAGTTGTAGTAGAGAGATGAGAAGCAACACCTATTTATTTTTCACAAGAAATTTAACCTTCACTTAACTGTAACTGTATATTGACTTGATCCTCATTCAATCAAAGTTGTATCTGAGCTACCAAGTCAAACATCATTCCAATCCAAAAGCTTAGATTGCTTAGACAACAAGCTGACTCTAATCTACAGGTAAGACTATACTAATCTCTAATCCATCTACTAATTTTTTTTCCTAAAAAATTATGATAAACAGATATAGGAAATTATACCTCTTCTGCAAATTAATAAAGGGTAATAACAATCAAATCCAAGTGCAGTTTATTTTAAGGAAAACAAATTACCTCATCGAAATCATTGGGGCCTAAAGATTTAATCACCATGAGACATTTAGGTGATCCATGGCACTCATGAACAAGACTGGAGGCACCAGCTGCCTCCACGAACAAAGAGTTGAAGCAGGATAGTGACGGCCTCCTGCCTGAAGGAGACCCTGCAGGGTTGGCAGGGGGGCAAACCCTCCCCATCAGCACGCCTTTGTGCCGCACCCCGTGCCATGGAAGCGAGCTGTAGGTGCAGCCATTGTTTTATCCACAGTTTTTTTATGCTTATCCACTCACTGTGATCATCCTGGGCATCAGTACATCTCCTCACCTCAAATTTTGATTAGAAGAACGGAGAACTATGGTGATGTTCCAACTTACCGTGCAATTTGCTGCTCTTTGCTCCCTCCAGCTCTCAAATCTTGTGCTTTATCTTGGCCTCTCAAATACTGCTACTTTGAGACTTCCATGAACCTCTGTGTTCTCCCAATGCTTTGCCTGCATAATTCAATTCATAGTCGAGAACAACAATGAACATAAAAGGACTCATTTGATCGATAAGCATGTGGTCTTTATCAAAAGAAAACCTTGAATCATGTGCATGAAGTAGAAACTAATCAAATCGATACACTGTAGTTCCAGTTCTCTCATCCTCCTTTCGTCTCCATCAAGTAGTTATGGATGTCTACACCAACCAGCGCACATGAATTTGGGGAGAACAGCCATGGACTCCATGAATAAGCTCAAAATAACTGCCACAATGCATGCATCATCATTTATCTACAAGACAAGGTTCAAAAATCCTTGTTTCCCATGTGAAATGTCTTTTTATTCCTGTAGAAGGCAATGATATCAGCGTCAAGTACTGAGGACAGCCATTATATTAGAAACTCATCAATCATAGTGTCATAAAAGGACATTTTTTAATATAAGTAGATGCTTTTTGTTCATTCATGATTCATCCTTAGAAGATTAATCTCATGGCCTTCCGGTGCTGCACAGTAGACCATCAAGTGCATTATGATTGAAATGTCCTATGTCTTTCATATCCTTTTATCTGAAGGGGCAATGGTGGTCTTAGAACACCACAATGCTTCCTAGGGCCCAACACATCATGACACTCCTTGTTTGCAAACTACAGGGTGGAACTTTATAGATTGCAAAGATTCACCCTTACACCACAACACCCATGATGATGCAAAGTCTAGTCCCAGATGGGCATCCTCATTCAGAAAAAAGGGTTGCTGCTTCTCATCATAAATTATTAGCATGTCCCACATTTCAGAATTCTTTTCAGATAGACTGTGTTTGCATCATCTATGACCTCTATTGAACAACTAATGGAACTCATTACACTCCATTTGGTAAATGGATGGAGCCATGTTTGGCAATGATTGATGTAAAGATTGCTTTAGTGGTCCTTATTCCTGCAACATCTTTAACCACCTCAATTAAAACTTTCTTACTTTTGCAGAGGACCCTCCACTCATGAGTTCATGGTTACAACAACATTTGCATGTTTATATCAATTAGCCGCTCTCCACTTGTCTATCTTATGGAAACTTTTCTCAATAAATATTAACTTTCATTATTCTAGTTGGCCATTCCCAATCAGAGCACAATATTTATGTCAGTGTTTTTGAGATCAAACCTCTGAAATCTAACTTGTATATCTAAAGAGGAAAACTTAGGCTTCTTACTTAAATAGTATTCTCTTTTATGTACTCAAATCTCACTTTTTGATCTACCTAAAGTGCATCTTTATCTTCTTCCACTTTATAGCTTAATCTCTGCTGTGCTTTTTCTAGCTTAGTCATCTGCCAAGACCATCCCTAGCGATCATCGACAATCAACAGATCAATGAAGCTCCAATAGATGAGCAAGTAAAATCACAGCAAGAGTGAATCACTACAGCTTGGATCTGTTGATTAAACATTTGTCATAGTTGTGATGCCAGCAGTACTAAATAGCATATCATTCAACAATTTGGTGTGTTTTATTTTATACCTCACTATGGCTTGCAATGTTTAATGGTCATAAGATAATTGGACAATGACAAAATCTTCATATCCCCTAGTGATTTAATAGAGATTAATGGACAGTGACAAAATCTTTAAACAATCCTTTGACGCATGGCAGTTGTAAGTTTTGATTTCCTGAGGAGTTCTTAGGTTTCTGGAGTGAACAAGTGTTGAGGCAAAAGCTGGAAGCCAATTTTTTAAAGCAAAAGTGCACATGCTAGACTTAGTGGACTAGCAGTCGAAGCATTTAAAGCATACACCATATGGAAAAATATGGTGAATATATGTGGTAGGTAGATGACCTATTTAACAAAAAAAAGAATCCAAAGCGACTGCTAATGACAACAGTCAATTTTGAAATTTTAAACAACTTAGATCAAGTGTCAAAGAGAACCAAAGTACTTTTCTCAAACTAGCGCAGTTAACAATTATATTCACTACGATGTGTTAATAAGAATTTCAGCTAATTTTGCTAGAAAAAGTGAGTCAGTCCAGTCACGGTGTAATGGTACTCAGTCACTTGTCTCTCGCTCCTCAAGCCAATAAAATTGGCAAGGAATGAAGATACACATATTTGAGTATTCTCACTGGAATATTCTGTGATGCACATGAAGCTAACAGAACTGTTATGTAATCAAATTTCGGACAAAGTAATTCTAGACAAAAAAAATATTCACTTTTTATGTACAGAACTTGTGACAAGACTAGAACAACATATATGAACGAAAAGGAAAGGGAGAAAACAACCTTGTTTTATAGATATATAATATGATCTACAGTGAAGCTACAGGGAAAAATTTTCTCATACTGCTGCCAAGGAAAAGGCCAAAATGGTGTTTGGGGAGCCTTACTGAATGAAATCAGCTCCTTCATGTGGGAAGTATATTTCCTTCTTGAATTCATCTCCAGCTCTAATCCTTCTCTTCTTTGCTCTCCTTCAAGCTCATATCCCCCTCATAGAAGCCACCATCCATTGAGGCTGCTGGGGCAGAAGATGTGGCGTTCATGGACAAACCTGCCTGTATCTCCTTGAACATTGTCATCACCCTTAGCATGGTTGGTCGACGCAATGGCCGATCATCAAGGCAGGAACAAGCGATCTTAAGATGCTCTAAGAGTTCAAGTTCAAGAGAGGGATCCTCCTTCAATAACTCTGGGTCGAAGACATCACTTATTCTTAGTTTGGAGTGCTGCTTGACCCACCCCACCAAGTTGTTGTCACCAAAGTCTATCGAGTCCGTTGGCCGCCTCCCAGTGAGCAGCTCGAGCAAGACAACACCATAGCTGTAAACATCTCCCTTGGTGGTGCAACGAAAGCTCTGGTAATACTCAGGTGGAACATAGCCAGGGGTGCCTGCTAGTGCGGACACGCTCAGATGCGTGTCCACTGCACTCATCAGTCTTGCCATCCCAAAATCTGAGACTCTAGCTTCTAAATTCTCATCAAGAAGAACATTGCTGGACTTCATATCTCTGTGAATAATGTGAGGAATGCAGTTGTGGTGTAGGAATGCTAAACCTCTAGCTGCCCCCACAGCTATCTTCCTCCTGGCTGCCCAGTTCAGCTTGATTCCAACCTTGTTCCCGTCATGCAAGACATCTTCTAGACTCCCAAATTTCATGTACTCGTACACTAAAAGTCGTTCTTCTCCAACTTTGCAGTAGCCCAACAGCGGAACTAGGTTGCGGTGCTTGATCCTTCCAATGGTCTCCATCTCAGCTGTGAACTCACGGTCACCTTGCCCGCTAACATGAATCAGTTTCTTGATGGCAACAACACTGCCATCCTTCAGCTGGGCTTTATAAACATCACCGAATCCACCAGAACCAATTAGGCTATCATTATGGAAGCCATTGGTGGCCTCAACCAGGTCAGCGAAACAGAGCTTTCTGAGAGGCATCTCGAAGGTGGCAAGGTTGATAACCAAGGCATCCTTAGTTGCTGTGAGCTTCCAATTTGAATTGGCAGTGCCAGAGTGAGATCGGCTGTCAAAGTAGATGTCCCGCGAGCAGTTACTGCTATCTTTCTTCTTCTGTCGTTTCTTACTCTCCACTGCGATTATGATCAAACCAAAAATGCAGAACAGAGAGAAGAGCAATCCCATAGCAACACTCCCGGCAAGAGAGGCTTGCCTCCGATTGGACTTCTGATGTTGGGTGCTCGAATTCGCACCAGCAATGTCCTCGCAAGATGGGAGAGGAAACCCGCAAAGGCCTGAATTGTTCTCATATCGGTACCGTGGGAAGGTTGCCAACTGACCTAGCTCAGGAATCGATCCATTAAGCTCATTGTTCGAGAGATCAATCTCAGCCAACATAGCAAGGCCTGAGAAGGACGATGGGATTGGTCCCTCGAGAGCATTATGAGAAAGATCCAACACGGCTACATATCGCAGGCTCCCCAAGTCCGTAGGTATCAAACCTGAGAGGAAGTTGTGGCCAAGGTTCAGGATCAGAAGATAGTACATATTGCCAAGCTCCTTGGGAATCTGGCCGGTCAGCTGGTTGAAAGAAAGGTCCAGGAAGAGCATCGAGCCATTGTTGTTGAAGGTGTACTGTGTGAGACCCTTGTAAACCCTGGTGAAGTTACAGAACCGCCGGCTAGGCAACCGGTCAAGGTCCTCTGGCCGGATGCCAGCGAACTCGAGGAGATTACCTGTCCCACGGCATCCACCGGTCCCGTCATTCTTCAGGTACACGTATGGCTCGCCGGTGACCAAGCCCACCGCGATTTTGCCGGACTGTTTGGCCAGGGTCGGCGGAATCGATCCACTGAGCTGGTTATTGTTGAGGTCCAGCCATACCAAGCTCTTGCAGTCTCCGAGCTCCGGCGGAATAGGGCCGGAGAAGGAGTTGTTACCGAGCTTGAGAATGGCCAAGTTATGAAGCTGCCCGATCCACGGGGGGATCGTTCCACTCAAGTGATTGCTCGACAAAGAGAGCCAGTTCAAATTGGTACAGTTGACGAGCCCAGCAGGGATCGAACCGTTGAGGCCATTGTTGTCGAGGATGAGGTTCTCAAGGGATCGGAGGTTGGCAAGCTCCGGCGGGATCTCTCCCTCGCCTCGAGCAAGTTCTGCCACATGATCAGATCACGGAGGGAACGCAGCGAGCCCAGACCGGAAGGAATGGCTCCGGTGAGGTAGTTGAGGCTGAGATCGAGGGTTACGAGCTTGGTGCAATTGCTCAGCGACTCCGGGATGCCGCCGGTGAGCTGGTTGTTCTGGAGGTCGAGCGTATTCAAGGCGAAGCCCGGGTTCGGGCAAAGCTCCGAGGGGATCGATCCCGACAACCGGTTCGAGCTCAGGTCGAGCACTTCGAGCATCGGCATCCTCGTGATCGAGTCCCCTAGGCTGCCATTGACGTCGTTGAAGGCGAACTCGAGGATCGCGAGGTACGGCATCGAGGTCAGAGTTTCGACGGGGAACTCGCCGGAGAAGTTGTTGTTGGAGAGGCTGAGGGTTCTCAAGGAAGTGCAAGAGGAGAGGTCGGAGGGGAGAGTACCGGTAAAGTGGTTGGAAGAGAGATTCAGGTAGGCCAAGCTTCGGCAGTGGCCGAAGACCCCGTCGCCGATCACGCCGGAGAGGCCGCTGTACGAGAGGTCCAGGTGCTGAAGGTAGGAGCAGTTGGTGATGGCCAGTATCCCGCCGGAGAGGCGGCTTCCGACCAGGTCGAGGCGGCGGAGGGAACCGAGGTTGGAGAGGAGCCACCGGAGGTCGAACTCGCCGGAGATCTTGTTGAAGGAAAGGTCAAGCGTCTCGAGCTGGAACCCGACGGCGGCGGGACCATCTCCCGCGGCCATAGGTGGAACACCAACAGAGTTTCCGGAGAGGTTGAGAGACTTCAACCCGGAGCAAGCCGCGGCGAGAGAGGCCACGTCGGCGATGGAGCCCTGGAGGCTATTGCCGGAAAGATCTAGCTCGGCGAGCCGACCGCCACAGCGGACCCCAGCGACGTCCCCTGTGAGGTTGACGGCGCGGAGGGAGAGGCTCACGAGGCCTCCGAGGGCCAGGATGGAGGACGACACGGCGCGGAACTCTGCGCCGAGAGGAACGGACTGCAGCGCAACGGCAACGACGCGGCCTCCCGAGCCGCACGTAACGCCGGAGAAGGAGCAGGGACCGCGCAGTGCGTCCCAGCTCGGGAGCAGCTGGGGGTTTGCTACTGCAGTCTTGAACGACATCAGGAGGTCCAGGTCTCCGGCGTCGCTCGATCTGATAGCGACGAGGAGACTGAGGAAGCAAGCGAGGCGCAGGAAGGAGCAGCGGCGGAGCTCAACACCCCTCATGGCGTCGACTGGGTTCTCGTCAATGTTGGACTTGAATCATTGGGGAGGGTGTTGGACTCGCGCAGGGGCACAGAGAGAGAGAGAGAGAGAGAGAGAGAGAGAGAGAGGAAGTTTGGGAGGGAGGAAGGGGACGAGGTGTTTGTACCGATGCTGCCCGACTTGGGATGCGACAACGCCACGACTTAGGTGACGACACATCGGTATCGCTCACCGAGAAGCTCCCCGTCCTCATTTGCCACGTCAGTATTTCCGTCGTTGTAGAAAATAACAATATTGGCATATGCTTTGCATCTATCGTTATACATATCGTGTGTTTTTTTTCTATCCGTTATATACGTCATGTGAATAAGGAGAATGTGACGGTTTTCTGACCTGTGACAGTGATATAAATCACTATTCTGAAATATCGCTTCAAATATACTCCATCATACTCTGACAAGCCGACACATCCGTGCAAGTCATATGACACAAGAAACCAACATGTGTGCAGGTGCCAGCTGGAGGGCATTCGTGGGGCCTTCCCATAGCCATCATCATTTTTGAACGGCTACGAAAGAAGGCTACCGAGTGATATCATCTTACAACCGCTACATACAATTGTAACGGTATACACGACTAATTCTATGATATCGATGGAAGGCTCGGAGTTCACTGTGGCCTCTCAATGTGCTGTTTGAATGATGAGCGTGGAGAAACCGGAGATTGTGTGGTGGTCAGACCATGTCCTGACACAGATGAGTCTATCCAAATAGTATGGTCCTGTTGAATCCCTCCCATGCCTGGCAATAATAATGCAGTCTATATCTCATCAGCATCAGGTTCTGCTGATCTTCAAGTTGTATTGTGCAGGTTCTGAAGTTTATCTTCTGCATGAAGCTGCGGGAGGGAGAAGGATCAACCATCGACCGACCCAATTGCCCTGTAAAAGAAGAGTGACAGAATTAACTGAAAGATGGATGGAAATTGGATCAAAAAGAAGGGAAAATAAATACTTAACTCAATCGGATCTGTTTCTCTGTTCATGGAAATGGTATCAGGCTCTGTCAAGAGATGTAAATTTCAAATCTAATTGCTAGCAAACAAGAGAATAAGTCTTATGAATAAATGGCAAAATAGCAGCATCAATAGCTATTTACATAAAGGGACTCTCAGATCTCAAACGAACATTATGGAAGACATCTTTAGGTCCAACAACAGAAGACAACTCGAAACAAGAAACTGCAAGTGGTTCCAAACGAAAGAGCCAACACGGCAGTAGCTCTTATCAAACATTCAAATCGGTTCTTAAAATAGCCCACCATGAAAGTTATGTACATGCAGACATCTTGACCTTTTTCTTGTTCTTGTCATCCTGACTTGAGGGTGGCGTATGGAGATCTAAGCCAGTACTAACCAAGGCTATATAACTATATACATTGATGAATGAAAATAAATTACTGAGAGCTTAGGTAGAGAATTTCATAGATAAGATTCATGTTTTGGACTATCTGGGTTCATATCCATAGAAGAATCGTTGAAGCTGAGAGAATGAAGCTCCTGGTTTTGGTTAGGATCATGGCTTCTAGCACCAGCATCTCCAGTGGATGGACCATTTGCATAAAAACCACCTCCCTGAGCAAGGCGATAGTGCGGAAGGCTCCCACAAGCAGAGCTTGAAAGTGCATTTGAGAAAGCAGAGCTTTTTGCATGATCGGAGTCACCGCTGCGAGGGGCGATACCAGTTGAGGCCTGGCCAGATAAACCAGGAAATGGTTGGATGCTTGAGTTTGTAAAATGACTTGCGGATTGGGTTTGTTGTTGGAATTCCAACATTGGTGATGTTGACGAATCATCTCCTCCGTAGTCCATCTCATTCTGCATGATGAAAGCAAATTCTCAAATGATAGTTTGCAAATACAAACAAACAAAACCATTAGTATATCAGACAGACTTCTTTTTCTATATTATTTTCCTTTCCATTACAATAATTTGTGTACAAGACACTCTTATATGGACCAGAAACTGAAACCTATCAACTGCACAACAACATGCTAACTACCAAGATGCCTCCCTAGAGACTTCTTGCTACTGCAATAACCAAATAAGAAAGTATGAGAAATGAGCAACAATGTGAAGCACATAACATTCAGAGACTTGAAAAAGTAGAGCGATATAGAAACAATGATATGATAACCTCCTCAATCTAATTGGTATTGTCATCAACAAAGGAGATTCACTATTTGTGCAAACCAAGTGGAAGAAACTCCCGAATAAACAAAACCCCAAATATGATCTACTTAAATTTGATATAACATTACTAGAAAGACAGCATTTTGTAAGAAAAATACATCTATGTATTCATGCTCCCTGCCACCATAATCAGAGGGCAAGGAGATCTAGTAGGTGGTCAAGGCATGAAGGATGTTGAATTGCAAGTAAATATTCCTTGAAATCATTTTCCTAATGAAGTAGTTACTACTGGAATAAGTATATTTACAGTAAATAATGAGAAGGCTGCCTACTAAATTCAAAAGCAGAGTACGTGCTTTTTTTAAGAGATCACATCATTAACAATGAAGTATTATTACACGAAGAATAGCAAGTCATACCTGGACAGGTGCATTCATTTTTCAGTTATCATAACATATCATGAGAAACACAAAACACAATATTTGGGTCAAGGATTTTTCTTTTTTCTGTTTTTTGATATTAATCCTTGAAACAAAAGGTACAAGAGCATGGTTCAAATATGGTGTTATGCATGACTTGGGAACTTTACACTCAATATCTAGATCTGGGAACTCATCCATTGAAACTAACATGACTATTGTAACTCAATTAGTGATGGAAAACTGCTTAACCTTTGACGAATTGTATTTGGAGATTAAGCAAACCATTCTCACATGGTCTTCATTCCTAGTAGAAAAATGAAGTATCTAAACTTTATACTAGCTTAATATCCTTGAAAAATCTTCTCTCTTCCCCTCCCCTATCTCATTTACCTTTCCTTCCCTTTACTGCCCTCCCCTACCCTATCTCATTTCCCTTCCCCTCCCCTTGCTCTCTCCCCTTCCCCTAATGCATTTCAGCTTTTCTTAAATTGAAACACAATTGACTCTCATCCTCCAGTCTCTTTGGGAAGAAAAGAGATTTTAGGATACTCCAATGTTTCTAACCAAGTATAGCTCTATGCATATGATGTATATCCCTCAAGGTTCCTGTTCAGGCCTGAACAAGTACCTTCAAAGAAGCTAATTGTTATGAAAATTAATCTCTGAGTCCAATTCCAAAAACATAAATAGGTAAAATACTACAAAAATGTTTCTTTAGTATTAAAAACAGGAAATTGCTGTTGCATGCACGATGGGAAAATGGTCAAAGAATGAATATATGTACACACACACACACACACACACACACACACATATATATATTGGGACTCATGACTTCTTGACTCTTCTAGTTGTTGCAGTAGAACAAATGAGAAGATAATATAGATGGAGACGATACAACAAAGTCAACCAAATAGAAATCATTATAGAAACCTGGATATGGGTGACAACATCAGCTACAGTCAACCTCGATTCAACTTCATGTTGTCTCAAGATCCACTGATAGAGCTTCACCTGTGTTAATGAATAATATGATTAACTTTGCATATGATAGAGCAATTTTGAGACCCACTAGAAAAAGTAATATTTGAGAAGAAAATTCAGATACATAATACACCTGCTGATTGTTGATTGTTTAATACATGTTATACCTATACATTGGGAGTGAGAAGATAAAATAAGGCTGTGTTACATACAAGAAATGGCAATTTCGGTAAAACTAAAGCAATCACATAGAGGCGGAAACCAACGATCCTAGGACCTTATGGGAAACTTCAGTCAGTTAAAGTGATTCCAAGTATAATTTGCAAGGGATGGACTCCATTCAAATCTTTAGAAACTAGTATACAGAGTGATTAGTTTCTTTGTCCTCCTAGTGTTATTACATTTTGAGTTCTCACTTTAGACACAAGTAAGAAGTTGTTCAACAGCATAACACAACATCAAGGTCCTTGAACTAAATTGACTACCAAAACCCACAGAATAACACGAACAACTTCCCCTGATCTAAACCACTCATAGTTCCAAGTTGTGATCTATGAAATCAACAATGTCCCAAACAGAAGCAGAAGACTATGGATTCCATTAGTTCATTGTGATAAACAAAGGGCGTAAAAGAAGAACCATAAGCTAAAAAATTCACAATGTATCTTATGAATCTACAATAGGAAATGTTGCTGCTTTCTTAACTGGTTAAGTAAGAACTCCCCTTTCTAAGGAGGAGTTTGCAGAACTGGCTGGTAGTCATTAGGAGAAAATGCAACTACAATGAACGGTGCAAACAGATCATTCTTGCTTATGAAGATCAAATCTAAGTCAAAACAGCGTTAAGTAGATCAGCAATAAAAGGAAATTCAATTATCAACGCACGTAATTTCCACTTCTGAAGCTTGCAACATATAACTAAGAGGGTAAAATCTCCAGTGCAAAACGATCATCAATAAGGTTCAACTGATCGTGGAAACCACTTAATTCATGTAAACGGCTTATCCACACGCAAAACAGCGATGCATCACATGCAACTTGTGGTAGCATTTGATCGCTCCCGAACAATTGAATCAAACCATGATTCACATAGAAAGCAGCATTGAAAAAAATCTTGTAGGAAAAACAAAGAAAGAAGATCAGACGCATCCTATGAACAGAATCCAATCAGCCAAGCCTTAAGCACGATCAAAGGAACCAAAAACATATCTTTTGACGCCACAACAATAACAACAACAGCAGACCGAGGGAAACAAAGATCGTAGCGAAATCCCCGCAGGATCGATCATCGCCGATCCGGAGAACAGAGAACCAGGAATCATCAAGGTACGATCAGAGGAAGAACCAAATCATAAGGATGCGGAAGGAAAGAAAAGAAGGGAGGGGAGGATGAACCAGGGCGTGGCGCTCGCCGGCGTCAAAGGAGAGCGTCTGTTGGTGCATGGCCTGGGTGTAGAGCTGGGAGAGGGAGTTGGCGGCGCCGCAGAAGGTCGAGTAAATGGTCCGGTCCGCTTCGTCCATCGGCGCCACCTCTTCTGTCTTCCGTTTCCTCGTCATCACAAATCCCACCGATCTCTTATCACACACGCGAACGGCTGGGCCGAATCGATCAATCGAGATCCAGAGGCGAACAGAACCTTGGAGAGAGAGAGAGAGAGAGAGAGAGGGCGATATCTTCTTCTTCCTCCCCGTGGAATCCTAATGCGCTCCAACGATGCCAGATAGCGAGAAGGACCGAGGCGAAGGGGTTGCTTTTGTTTTTTGTTTTTAATTGTTGTTTTCTGTTTTGGATTTTGGCGTCTTGTGTGTTGCGGCGTTGGCGAGCGCTGAAGGAAACTGCTGCGTGTTTTGTTTTCGCAGAGGGCCTTCTTTCGGAATATTCAACACGTACCAAACATCCCGCTACCCAAACACATCTACCTACGTAGTTCCCTCGCTACCCCTCCCTGACGTGTGGGTCCCCCGTAAGGAAGAGAGAGATTCGTGTGTATTTTCCTTTTTTAATTAACGAAATTATATGGCAGTTGCTTAATTTTGTACAACTTTAATATGAACCAATTCGTAAACGTTTCAATCTAAAGTGGCATTAGGTTAGCTGTTCGAATTATAATTTAAATTTAAAATCAAAATGACCAAAATTTTCAATTCTTAAACGTTTCAATCAAAGGTGGAATTTGGTTAGCTGCTCGAATTACAATTTAAATTTAAATTTTAAATGACTTTTTTTTTAATATGAGTGTGATAGAGAATATATTATTAATCAATCATCATCCAACACATAATCACCATACGAAATTATCACGAAAAGAAAAGGTTTAGGTTATCCTTTTTGTTTGTTTACATAGACAGAATTCCAAGATAGGTTATTTGGGGCTATCTCCCCCCTATTATCGACGTGGACAAAACACCAAGAAAGGTATGTTAAGGCGATTACAAATTCTCCCCTTCAAAACCACGTATAAAAATTAATCTTTGATGTCATGCCAAGAGCCACTCTTTCCGAGAAAAACTCACACCCGCTAAAAGATCTTATTAGTAACTTAAGTGTCAGAGGGACTGGGTCGAGAATTTTCTCCCAACATCGGTCTTAGTGCATGTGACATCTCGGGAGCACGATACTTCTACCTCATAGTTACCTCAAAACCACCTTAGTCACCACCTTGGATACTCCTGTACTCTCGAGTATAGATCATGTCGAGTTAACTCAGACATCGACAATTCCCCTAGTATTTTTTGCATTAGAAAGAGGGCTTAATATCGCAGGAATGTCTGTCCATCAATCCTCTCAATGAATGCTCCAACGAGGAGACCCTACCTCTGACCTATATCACTTTTACTCAAGAGAGGCAACTGTCATCATTTCCTCATATGAATGCATCCACTTTCACGCAAACACTGATACGATACTAATTTTGTTCAATGACCTAGGCCTCTTACCCCTATAATAATCTCGGGCCACCTACTTATCCCCACCAAGGTATTCCTGAACCTTGCCTAATATGTGCAAACGCTAATGGGCATGATGCAAATTGTCGCTCAACTCCTGCATCAACTAGCCCAATGAGCAATGCCACCATTTCAACTGTGATCAATATCTCAACCACCACTAGTATCGACGCATGTCAAGATCCCCCTGCTCGATGCACTACCAGCATCTCAAGATCGACCAAAGCCCAAGGAACTACTAACCAAGGGAGCACCTCGTTCTCCAACTATGGAATTTAGTATACCATCATACCACCACATTGCTTTACTTGGATCTAAGACTCAATCAACTAATTTAATTGATGACTCCTTAAGGTTCCAACTATAACAAATAAATGAATGCTTAAAAGAGATAGATAAGAGTTCCAACAATCTAGAGAAAAAATTCTAGTCGATTTCATATCGGATCGACCTCATTTACTCAAAACTTCCAAGATGAACCAATCTTAATGAACTTTCATCTCTCATCGATAGAGGCCTTTGATAGCAATACTGATTTGGTAAAGCATAATCCTGCCTTTTGTACCTATATGTCACTATACGACACCTTGGATGCCCTAATATGTTGCGCTTTCCCAAAAACGCTAAGAGGCCCAATACGAGAATAGTATACTCACTTGAAGCTACTCTTAGTTGGCTCATTTGGTTAGCTTATAAATGAGTTTGAGCTATATTTCCTTAGGAATATACGCCTGAGGTCATTGGTGGTAATACTTCTTAAACTCAAGCAAAGGGAGGAAGAAACATTCTCTTGTTTCATCATTCGATTCACAAACATGATTCAAGGCATACAAAAAGCTCATTAGTTACGTATGATATATGCCTTCATGATAGGCCTTAAACCCTCTTGTTTTTCATATTATTGGTAGAGAGGCCACCGATGATAGTACTCATGGTGCTTCAGAGAGTCAACTAATATATCACTATGGAAGCAATAATCTTAAGTGTGAGAAGATACACAAAAGACCAAGACATAAGTGACTACTGTCAGCTTCGACCCTAAGGTCACAACTATCATGAGCTTAGTTAGTTTTGCCTAAGTCATGCGGCACCCTTGCATGTTTGTCCATAAAGGTCAGTCTCCCTGAAACCTCCTATGGTTCCTTAGGACTTACAAAAGAAAAAATGTTTTACTCGGGATTCATAAACAATCATTTCAGCAAATATTTTATAACCAATGTAAATTATAAAAATAGACTTCGTAAGCTCTGAATGGTCATACAATAAAGAGTCCAAAATGATTCACTACATACCGAAATGTCCACAAGTGCCTACATGATACAACCTTCATTTATAAGCCTAAAACAACCACCAAAACTAACCAAAATAGGGCTACTAAGCCTATTGTTAGTACTCTATGTGTTGTGTAAAGTATGAACAAAATTAAAAGGCATGAATACACATGAGCATTATATTAAACATCATGTTTATAATTTTTTGTAAAATTCTCTCTCACTTATTCTTTTGACGTTCTCATCGAAGCCTTTACATATGATGTATCTCCTCGCCTTTGCCGAGTCTTTAATTTTCTGTTCCAACTATAATATGTCTTTTAGTTCCCAACTGCTCTCCATTGCTTTTGTTGAGTAGTTAAACTTTTAATCTGTCATGCTGCTTTAACTCGCTAATGAAACGGTGGTGTGAGATCGATAAAGTTATGATAATCCTTGTTAGTTCCTATGGATCATTTAGATAAAGGAAAAAACATTCCTTGTTATGTGCTAGTCTCTCAAATACCTCATATCGCTTGAACTGGGTGAATGCCTTTTGGAGCGTTAACGAGCATCGCCTCACATACTTTGAAGTGTTTGGGTCCTTCGTTTGTAAAATTTGCCCATCAATTCTTCTTCCACTTAATTGTCATTTTTTAAGTAGTTTCATGTCACTTCCATTTTCGATCGACATTCTATTGGGAAATGAAGTGAACAATCTACTCTTAGTAGTACTGATCAACATTGGTAATGATTTGACAACTATTATCTTTCATTAAGTTTTTTTAAGGGTCTTTGAACCTATGTAGAGTTCTTCTGTTGGATAAATAAAAGAATTGAGATACTCAGTTTCACCAATTTTCTTAAGAGTTAAAAAGATAAATGTTACTTGACTTCGTTTGCATCCTCGAGAGTTATACTAAATGAATCGACATAGTTATTGGCTTTCGTCTGCTCTTTGCTCACACTTCTGAAACACCTAAAGTGTTTGCACTCCTTGCATTGAGTTAGCTATTATGATTCACCTTCTTAATGACATCGAACTTTTGGAATGCAATGCATCCCAACTTGGAGCAATCTTTAATAGTTTTGATCATTTTTAGGATTGTACCATCTTCTCTATCATCTCTACCATCTACTCTTTGAGTAGCAAAGATGTAGCATCATATACTGGCTACTTTATTCTTTAATCGAGTACTCTTATATCGACCCGAAGCCCTTTACTTTCAGCTATCTTGATGAGAAGCTTATTAACACCAGTTTTATAAAGTTCTCGGGCCTCTGCCCTTTAGTCTTGTCTCGATATATAGAGTTTGTCTTTGTATTCTCTACCTCTTTGACCCCCTTTCACAACCAATCGCTCTCCCTTCATGAGAGGAAGGGATTGATGACTCCATAAAAGTCTCGCATCTTCGGTATCATAAAACTATTATTCCCATGACCCTACTATCCGTCGTCTCACATCTATATCTATTTCTTCATAAATGATAGATCCACTTCTATGACACTATGACACTCCTCCGAATTCACATTCATTGTAACTAATGCTTTGTTTTGGGTAGCTAAGTCTTTTTGGACTTATTGTTGCTTCCTCGCCCTTTTTGACCACTAGCTTCAATAGATCTATGTTTTCCAAGTAGTTCCTCTTGGTTAATGGAAAGATAGACTATAACTCCCATGCATGACTTCTGTTATCATATTATAGGGCTCGCGTCGATTTTGTTCTCTTTAGCTTCCTTAGTAGCAATGTTCGCTTATTCAGTTTTATCTTTTGACTTGTCGAGCTCCCTTAAGTGAATATAAACTCTGGAGTAGTCCAACTCTCTAGTCGCTATGATCATACCTCTACATGATCAAGTCTTCTGTGGGACTTACTAGTACTTGTACTCGGACTTCTCCCTTGGTCGTACATAACCCCTATATGTTGATGATCAAGACTTTTATCCAACACAAAATTTGATGCACGCATGAAAGACTCACCTTTGTGGTACTATCATATTCACTTCTTAAATCCGTAGCCCCTCTTACTGTCATGTTATTCACCAAAGTAGAACTCTTAGTAGTTCTCAATCATACCTCCATATAACTCAGTCCCTCGCGGGACTTCTCTCATGTGTGTCGTATTGTTTTGAACTATTTCACCATGATCTATCATATCATGTCATCTCCTAGTGACATCTCTATTGCATTTTAATCATTGTGGGATAAACTCGGACTATAATCTCTCCATATGTTGCCTCTACTAACATATCACAAAGCCTTTACCACCTCCGATTGTGTTTGTTTTTTTAGCAATCGACTTTAATCCACTTACTCTTGGGTCACACGAAGATAAAGTACATCTTTAGGATAGTCTGTCACATAGCAACTCCTGAAGTCTATTAACTTTGCTAAAATTGGTTCACCATTGTCTGAATTCTGAGCTTCTGCCTTCACTAGCATAATCTCTATGTGGATCACTTCCTTCATAGCAACTTGAATGATAGCACTATGATATATTTTTCAACAGTACCCACCTCTATGTCATCTTACCTCGTGCTAAGGCCTTATGACCCTAACTTCGCTTTTGTAAGTTGAGTCACCTTAGTTCCTTCGTCAAATGCTTTATCCAGATAATGTGCATATACCTCGAAGCTCCTTTCATTTTTGACACCATGTAAAATGAGTCCGCTCTACTAGAATAAGGGACTAATGGAATGACATGCTCCTACTCTTACCTCTACAAGAGTTCATATCATTGACCTCTATTCAAAAAGAAGTTTCATGCCTTCGTTTTATATTTTATTTTCTATACCAACTCCCTTCATGCGGCTTGGGTAATTCACTAAGTTACTCTCAAGTTGCTCCGCTCCTGATTGGCACTGAGTTGATGGTGGCCCTCGTGCTCATCATTTCACGGGTCAGTCCTCCATTGAGTCTGATCTTCATGTCGGCTCCAAGTATGCCTTCATTTGTGTTATCTTGAGTCACTCCCAAACTTGATCTTGCAATTTATCCATCAATACATTACCTCCTGTGAGATCATGCGACGACTCCTTACCACTCGCTCGGTCTATTAAACTTTATGGAGTTGTTATCTTGAGGTACTCCTCCTCAACATAACATATACAGTCTGTTATACATGACTCTACCTTTAGAGAATCAAAACTTAAATAGATATATATCTCAGTAAAGCAACTTTTCTCTTCGCATCTTTCCCTTTGGTAGTTTTGAAAACCACTATCCCCTTAGACTACTTTGTCTTGCTAAATAAACTATGTATTATTTTGCCCCCACAAATGCACTTACTAGATTGTGACTCTTTGCCAATATGATTCTTCATTGTACACCTCAAGGCCTAGCAACATACTAAATTTACTGCACACTTTAACATCATACAAACATATCTTTCACATGCTGAAAGGAAATTTTCAATGCTCTATGACACTGAGTTTCGATCATATTAGGATGGCCATGAATATTCAATCATCCGCATACAAGCTCTTACATGAGTACTAAATTCTTTGAGTTAGCAATTCCCCTCAACTCTTTTAGTCGTTGAGCAACTCATCCCACTTTGCACGGTTTCATCCTTTACTAAGTACCCCGCTAGCCTCGAGCACTGTTAAGTTTGGTTGTCAAACAGGCCGTAACTTGAACTTAACTATTCAAACCTTTGTGTGCTATGCATTCTTTTCAGCTTACTTCCTTGTGATGTTTCTCGTGTGAGAGTTGGTCATTTCTTTGAATGTCAATCTCGAATGCCCACTCCTATGAATAACTTCTTTCTCTATATCTCAATGCTCGTTTCCCCCAAATGGTAGTGTATACTGATTGCCACAGCCCTACTAGGTCCCCCATATTTACTTATTAAATGTTTATAAATGTGCTTATCCTGTTATGATATCAAATGTCATAAACATAACTAGTTTTATCTTAGTCGTGTGCCACCCTTGTGTGCTTATCGTAAAAGTGTTAAAACACATGCTGAACAAGATGTTAAAGCAGATAGGAATGTTGAGATGTATGTAGACAATATGGTAGTCAAAAGCAAAACGGTTGACTCACATTTAGCAGACTTGGTTGAAAATTTTCAAGTTCTAAATAAGTTCAAGATGCACCTTAATCCATCCAAGTATGCTTTGAGAGTTAACTCGAGAAAATTCCTTGGATTCATTATTTATCAAAGAGGAATATATGCAAACCCCAAGAAGGTGCAAGCCATATTGGAGTTGTGCCCACCTTGTTCAATAAAGAAAGTACAATAGTTAATATGGTGAATAGTGATGCTTACTCAGTTCCTATCTCAAGTGTTTACCCTTCTTCCGAGCGTCGAAGAACCCAAAGGATTTCCTATAGACCTATATCTCTACCATTATAGGTCTCGCTCAATTACCACAACTCTCATTATTTACCTCAAGCAAAACTCCAAGCCTTATATCTCTACCATTAAGCAAGCTATTAGCTCAGTGTTGGTGTAGGACGACTCGAGAATTCATAAGTCTATTTATTATATCAACCATATCCTGAACAGACATGAGGTATGAAACCCCCCTCTCTTATCAAGAGGTTGACATTTGCATCACTACTAACGAGCTCCATCCCTATTTTCAAGCGCACACCATACAAGAAATCATCGATTAACCATTCAAGCAGGTTCTTTCTCGAGAGGTCTCGGGACAATTGTTGAGGTGGTCAGTAGAATTGGATAAATTTAACATTTGTTACATGTCAAGGAGTATCATAGAGACTCAAGCATTGATAGATTTTATCTCAAAATTAACTCGTTTGCTTAAGACTAAGGCCGATAGTTACACCCTCTTAGCATGGACTCTATTTGTGGATGGTTCTATCACCTCAGAAAGCGATGGCATCAGATCTATCCTGAAGAGTCCAAACAAATAGTTGTATGAGTAAACTCTTTTATTTGAATTGAAATTTTCTAATAATGAGATCGAATATGAAGCATTTCTCTTAAGGCTCTGACTCATATGAAAACTTAAGGCCCAAGATTTAACGATGTTTAGTGACTCGTAACTGGTTGTGAGTCAAGTGGAGGGGAACTACAAAACTCAAGATGTGACTATGAAAGTTAGCTTGTAGAATCAATATGTTATGGGTCCCTTGTACAGAAAATATCTAGGTTAATACATTTATTAGGTTAGTCTCCATTCGGAGGGTGATTGTTGGTTAAAACGTTATCGATTCGAACTATTGAAAAGTAAAATGTGTTAGTGGTCCAGGATGAAGTAAAGTGTTTTTTTGGGGACAATTGTGAGGAGGCGTGGGAGGACGAGGGGAGGGAGTGATTGATACGATGAGAAAGAAAAAAGAGGATATGGAGAAAGGTAGGAAGAAGAAAGGGGAGTAGGAGCCGAAGAAGGAGAATGAGAAGGCAAATAAAGAAGAGGGAAAGGAGGAGGTAACTTAGTGATTTGATCTGGAAAAAAAAAAAGGAAAACTATTGCAAGAGTCTCATCTGATAAAGAGTCATTATGAGAGGTTTATTTCGTAAATTGCCAACTTCAAATTAATGAATTAATTATATCTTAACAACCGGAGTGATCCACTTGTCTAACTCAGCAGCCAGCCATCCATGAGTCCGAGTCTCCCTCACGTTACCGTCAACATCGCTTAATCTACCAGCCTTATCTACAATCCATGATGATTGGAAACCCAACCAACAAATAAACGTGGGTCCCGCAAGTGCCAACCGGGTAGAAACCAGGGGTAACTGGTGAGTTAAGTGAGTTTTAACTTCTCTATATACGATTGTAAATGGGCATTCCACGATGATATCATCCGGGCTCCACACGTGACGTGTCTCCATCGGACGGCGCATAATCCATTAATCATGGGCTTTGGATAATCGAACGGTGAAGATCGTTCTTCCTTTGTTAAATTGATCACCACGCGGAAAAATTAAAGACGGTGAATCGAGTCGTGGCACCCAATTTTGCGCTCCCTTCCGAGCCGATTTGCTCGACGGATCAGCGAAGCAAGACAAGGCGATCACGGACTCACGGAAAGCCGCGATGGCCATTGCCAAATCTCCGCTGCCGATCTTGTCGTCTTCGGTCGGCCGTGATCCCATTTGAGGTTCGAGGTTCGATGTCTTCCAGATTTGCTTTGATCTTTTTTCTTTTCTTTTTCTGAAACAAGGGCTTCTTTTTAGGCGATGTTGTTGTGCTTTTTAGATGTGAAGTCGGAAACCCTAGATTCGTGGCTGCAGCTAGACATTAGGGTTTCGCATCGAGCATTCTTGTATTCTACCTTGGCTTCCGTAGTCCTACTTTTTTACCATATATCGCTTAGATCTGTCGTTGTGGCGACATTCTTGGCGCTCGAGTTATTACAGCTGTGTGGCGGCTCATCTGTTTGGATCTTTGTTGATTTCTGGAGTTCTTTTTGTTCTGCGGAATACACGAGTTAGGTAAATATAGTCAAGACTTTGGCTTCCTTAACGGTAAACTTATGAATGTGTAGTTCATTTGCTACTTGTAGTTAACTATCATTGTATGATGGCTTTAGTGATTATATAGTTTCGTGTCTGAACAATTTAAAGGGGATAATTTTTTGCATTCGATTTGCTTTCTTTCTTCCTCTTAAGCATTTGAAAGAACGGCCACCAATCACTGGCTTTGACTGGGTGATCAATTCATAAATACTGTACCTATGTACAGTAGTCTCTTAGCATGTTAAGATGTGCCTTGTTAAGCCAACTCGCAAATTTCATGAAATTTAACATTTTTCTGAGCAATAAATGGAGGGATCTCATATCAAGGAACATGCAAATTCTACGCATAAGAAATCTCGAGTCAGTACTCACACAGAAACTTAGATCGAACATTTTCTTTTTTCCCTTTTATTGATAGTAAAATTGAACTTTGGTCAAGTATTAGATAGTTTGACAGACCATTCTACGTGGTCCTTCCTTCAATGAACTTATTTGTTTTCTCCCATTCATTTCATGTTCTTCCATACATCTATTTGTTCTATTAGCTTTTCCACTCAACCTGTTGCTTCTCCTAGTGCTGTCGGTGACACACTGGGAATTCTCGATCAATTACTTTAGATTTCATACTATAATAAGTTTTTCAGCATATGTGTAGAAATTTTGTAAAATATCCTGTCAAGGTATTGATAAGTAGCTGTGAATGCAAAACTTTGTGAGAAAACAAGCATTGCAAGATGGCCATCTTAATTTGAGTTTGATTGTTAATTGGACCAGTTAAACTGATTTCATCCCTAATGCCTATTTGTGATTTATTGATTAGGGGTACAATATACATAATGATTAATGGACTCCATCATTGTTGAAGCTATCTTTCTGTATTGAATGGCTTGCAGAGAAGCACCCTTTCTGCCTATATTAAGCCATTTTTTAAAGTATCGTTTGCATAAAATATTGGCACGTGCTGAACTAATTCTTATTTTGTCTTCTGTGCTTTCTTGAATTTCCTTTATTTCAGCTGCAGTGAGTATATTCATGTATAAAAGGAAGTGTCACTCCAGTTTCAAACAGAAAGACGTGTCTTTACATCGATAAACTCGATGAAGCTTCAACTTATTTGGCTTGGGTGAGCTGTTGAAATGCTATTGACTGTGGAAGGAGGAGGATTCTTTTCTTCTTCTGCATCAGGGTATACCAGTGGTCTTGCCCTTCTACTTTTTGGCCGGAGAAATGATGAGCAGCCCTTGAAAGTTTCACCATGGAGTAACTACCAGTTAGTGGAGCAAGGACTTGAGTCAGAATCTCAGCTGGCTTCTAGGAAAAAGCAAAATTCTCAAGGATGCACTTCCTTCATATGTTTCAGTTGTGCTCAAGACAGACAATTTCCTCACAAACTTGATCTAGCTAACCAGTCTGAAACTTCATCAGATTCATCATCTTCTGATGCGAACAAGGTAACAATCAGTGGTGCTACTACCGTGAGTGAAAGGAAGCCTTGTCTCAAGAGTAATATAAAGAAGCCTTCCAGAAATTGTTCCACAGCATGTGAAGGTGATGATTCCCATGAAGTTTCAGGAGTGGAAAATGAGACATCTTGTTGTACCGTAGGGAGGAAAGTTCAGTGGACTGATAAATGTGGGAAAGAGCTTGTAGAGATAAGAGAATTTGAGCTCAGGTATGTTTCCTTGCAATATTAGCGAATAATATAAACAGAGTTTTTATGGTGTTGTGCTTCTTAACACTGCATTCCCAACACACACCAGAGACAAGCAGGAGTATTTATGTTTGCTTTTAATTTAGTCCATTTACTATTTGCCTCTGACTTCTGCTTGATCATCATTGTATCTAGTTATCAATGACAGTAAAATATGTAAAATTGCTTAAACTCGATTAAAGTTGCTTCTATCTATCTTGAATGGATGTGCACATTTAGCTGGTTTCATGCCATACCTTAAAACCCCATAATTTCCTAAATGTTTTCCATTGATTTCTGGTATTGCCAGGAAAAATTGTTAATGATTGTCATGGATCTGATAATCCAGACATCCTTTGTATTTGGTTGGGAAGAGGTTCAGGCACCCAAGATTTCTGCCATTGTATCCTGTGAAATTTCCATTTGGAGGTGGCTGATTTTACCTTTAGGATCTATTTTGGTAGTCCTAAAAGTACTCTACTTAGAACAGTAACTGCATCTTGGTCAGCAACTATGAAATTGCTTCGATTGACATTACTGTTTCTTGCCCCCATTCACTTAATTAATTACGAATTTGTTGATGCTTCAAATAACATTTCCAGTATTAGGCAGAAAATGGAGGCAGGATAACAGAATTATGATCCAAGGCATGAGAATTGATGCTTTCTGGACCTTATGTATTTAAGAATATAGTGTTGAGGTTGTTGCATGATCTGGGAGATTATGCATCATACCAACTGATATTGGTGTGATGGCATTGTGTTACCTAGCTTTATCCGCAATATTCTGATCTTGCAATAGAAGCCTGGTGGCGTTGGGCCTCTTTGAAACGGGTAATACCTTTCAAGATGCCTGGTAGTTGGGTTATCAAGTTACTCTTATGTTTTTGTTCACCAATCACATGTTAATGTTGTATTGCATGGACTAAAACAGTATTATCTGCTTCAATCTACACTATGATTTCGTATTTCTTTCTTTCTTTGTTTTTTCTCCAAGGAGATGATAACTGAAAATCAATGCAGATAATTTGACCTGTGAAGCAAAGTCCAGGATTAGGGCTGATACGTCTGTAAATTTAGGAAAAATCAGTGAGACCAGAAATTAGGATTAAGGCTGATACGTCTATACAAGGGACATCATCAAGTTTTGGATCAGATAAAATACACATGGGATGAGAGCCATAAATGGATTTCTGAGAAGCCAATATAGTAGGGCTTTTGTATTGCTTTTGAATTTTGGTGCTACTCCAAATGATCCTTGCTTTACATAGACCTGGACTTTCCTTCCTCCAGTGATGTAGTAATTGTTTATCTTCTGGGACCCTCATCACCAGTTGCTGTTCAGCTGGTATCAGTTTTTTTTTTGTCATGAAAGCTTTGGCTTAAATATGACATAAGTCACCTTATTATGTGAAATGAAACTCAGGTTTAACATGTTTTTTTTTTTTACTATAAGAAATAGATATAAACAGCTTTTCCTTGTGCTTACTTTAACATCGCTGATATCGAGTCCATGTTTTGCAGTGATGACGATCCATCAGATGGGGAATTTGAGCATGAAAAATTCAGAAGATGTGAATGTGTAATTCAGTAAATTTAATATATCCGTAAATGGATGCAAGGACCCAAGCAGATTGGGAAAGCATGGTAATCCTCTGGCAACTGCAGAAATCTGCATTGTAATTGGCTGTATAAACCAGTCAACTCCATCACAACCAACAAATACATTTGTTCCAAGTATCATGGAGGAGAATGTGGGACAATCACGTACCCTTTTTGTGCCACTCCTATTTTTTATTTGTTGCAGCCAAGTTTCCTTTTCCTGATTGTTTCCACTTTTTTGACTGGCAATCTAGGCTTCATATCCTGTTTGCCTTTTGTATTGTAATATTCATTTAGTGTTTCCTTGCTTAACATTATGTTGTTTATATTACTGTATCAATTAAAGTGGCCTTTCCTGCATGTGTAAAACTGCTTTGCTTTTGCATCTTTTATTCTTGTATTAATCAATTTCATACTTCAGTAGCCAATCGAAAATCATTTACTTGGTGGCCTAATTTCAGGTCAAATCTTCTGGTTACTGAAGAGAAGGTATTTAATCCTATTTTCCTCAATTTTAGTAGTTTGACAAGAGCATGAAAAATGTGTGAAAAGAGTTTAGTATCTGTGGTGGTGGTCATATAGTCACTTTTCATTTCTCTCTCTACTAATTTTACTTGTAATTTCTGTTTATCCTCGGACCATTTCTTTTCTCATTAATATGGGATGCAGAGGATTGGTTTCCATGTTATGTTTTTCTTATCTCTGTCAAAATATTTTTCTAATCATTTTTGTAAGAAAATCTTGTAATGTTTTGGGAATTTTAGTCTTGACTGATTTATCAAGCAAAATATTCACATCGTCAGTGGCATATATCCTGAATCTTGAATCCTGCTTCTTTATATATGAAACAATTAGCTCTGCTGGATTTCAATCTTGTACTATCAGATGTAATAATAACTGCTGCCAAAACCTTTTTGCTGCATGCAGTGAAAGTGAAGGAGATGCGTCTTTTGAACAACAACCTGGTCTTCTAAATGCAGAGGCAACAATGGAAGGTATGCATGATGACTCATCATCAGTTCATTCGATGGAACACTTCTTTTTCTTGTGGTGCTGGAATGGAAACTCTGTTTACTGGAGTCTGATCAACTGAAACCTCGAGTTGCAGTTCCTGTTCCTTCCAAGTAGTTAAAGCTTAGGCTAGAAGGACATCATAAGGAAACCTGATCCGGACGCCTCAGTGCCTCATTCCTAAGATTTCTCGGCAGAAGACTCGTCTGTAATCTTATCCACACCACAACCCTCCTCTCTTGTTTCTGTTCTTTTGACCCCCCCCTTTCCATCTCTTCCCCAAAAGAAACAAGTCCAAAGCCAGAAGAGAGGAGGGAAAAGAGGGTGTCTATGGCTTCCTCAATTCCTTCCATCAAAGAGGATGTCAATTCCTTCCATCAAGATTGGAGTCTCTCCTCATCCTTCTCATAGATTGCCTTTGAGGCCATCCACCATCATCAGGAGCTCCAAAGCTGAGGGCCCCCTGAGGAGACCTGCAGCTCCACTCTGCGCAACCCCATCCCACCCCCTCTTTCTCCACCGCTTCCTCCATCTCCTCCTGCCCCAGCACAGTCTCCTCCGATGCCGGTGGCAAAGGAGCTGCAGGACTACTTCAAGCAGAAGAAACTGGAGGAGGCAGACCAGGGTCCTTTCTTTGGTTTCTTGGGCAAGAATGAGATCTGCAATGGCAGGTACTAGAGAATTTATCCATCCAAACTCTCAGTTTTCATAAAGGCTGCTTCATTTTTTTTATTTATAATTTGCCTTCAGATGAACAATTGATTTCTTATTTCTTGGGTTATTTTGGTTTGTGTTTGGGACTTAGGAATACAGGGAAGGCATTTTCGAGATGGAATTAGAGGCGTTCGAGTGTTGTTCCATAATTTTGGATTTAGTTTCCGTCACCCAAGAACGTGATGTATGTCAGGTATTTGTTTCATTCTAATGCTTGTCATTAAAATGTAAATAACTTGAGAATAACAAAAATAAATCACTCCTTGATAAAGATAAATTATATATGGGTATTAGTAAAAGCAAGATTGGAAAGTACTTCAACAGTATATGAAGATCAAATTAAGTCCTAATGCTATGAAACACTTAGTATTTAACCTAGATCTTAAATACAGTAAACTAGAGAAAAGATCAATAGTATTGGAATCCTAAAATTCAAGCTGATTAGAGTTCTACTAAACAAAGGATAAACAAGACAATATGAGAGAGTATGTCAAAGTTAATGCACCAACAATTAGAATTAAATGGAGACAAGAATGACATTGGTTACAGTTTTAGCTGAAGATGTGATACCTGATATGCACACATGTGATTTGGTGAACTGAATTCGCAGGAGAAAAGGTGGTAGTTATCTGTTCATTGTATATAGCAAGGTACAGCATAAATGGTGTTAGTCAATTCTTCTACCTTTTCTATCTTCAAAATGAGATTCTTGTGTGCATAAGAAATTTCTAGTATCAACCAGACGTTCTCATCCTCATCCTTCTCATAGATTGCCTTTGAGGCCATCCACCATCATCAGGAGCTCCAAAGCTGAGGGCCCCTGAGGAGACCTGCAGCTCCACTCTGCGCAACCCCATCCCACCCCCTCTTTCTCCACCGCTTCCTCCATCTCCTCCTGCCCCAGCACAGTCTCCTCCGATGCCGGTGGCAAAGGAGCTGCAGGACTACTTCAAGCAGAAGAAACTGGAGGAGGCAGACCAGGGTCCTTTCTTTGGTTTCTTGGGCAAGAATGAGATCTGCAATGGCAGGTACTAGAGAATTTATCCATCCAAACTCTCAGTTTTCATAAAGGCTGCTTCATTTTTTTTATTTATAATTTGCCTTCAGATGAACAATTGATTTCTTATTTCTTGGGTTATTTTGGTTTGTGTTTGGGACTTAGGAATACAGGGAAGGCATTTTCGAGATGGAATTAGAGGCGTTCGAGTGTTGTTCCATAATTTTGGATTTAGTTTCCGTCACCCAAGAACGTGATGTATGTCAGGTATTTGTTTCATTCTAATGCTTGTCATTAAAATGTAAATAACTTGAGAATAACAAAAATAAATCACTCCTTGATAAAGATAAATTATATATGGGTATTAGTAAAAGCAAGATTGGAAAGTACTTCAACAGTATATGAAGATCAAATTAAGTCCTAATGCTATGAAACACTTAGTATTTAACCTAGATCTTAAATACAGTAAACTAGAGAAAAGATCAATAGTATTGGAATCCTAAAATTCAAGCTGATTAGAGTTCTACTAAACAAAGGATAAACAAGACAATATGAGAGAGTATGTCAAAGTTAATGCACCAACAATTAGAATTAAATGGAGACAAGAATGACATTGGTTACAGTTTTAGCTGAAGATGTGATACCTGATATGCACACATGTGATTTGGTGAACTGAATTCGCAGGAGAAAAGGTGGTAGTTATCTGTTCATTGTATATAGCAAGGTACAGCATAAATGGTGTTAGTCAATTCTTCTACCTTTTCTATCTTCAAAATGAGATTCTTGTGTGCATAAGAAATTTCTAGTATCAACCAGACGTTCTCATCCTCATCAAAGTCTAACCCACTGATTCACAAGAATTTTCTCTCTAGATGCTGCTCGTCTGTTCATTACAAATCAGAAACTGAATTCATGGTACTCCATCAAAGTTCTCCACTGATGAGTGTTGTTTGTACTGGAGAATGCCTTGGGATGCTAAGTCATCACCTTCTGTCCTATGCAACTTGTTTGTTTTGCTGATTAGCAGAGCGTTTCTTACATATGGGTGATATTTGGATTTGCAGTAGGACTGCTGACAGAGTATGTGACCGGCGCGAGCTTCGTTCAACAGCTAAAGATCCTTCTCTCCAATTTTGGAATCATTGACTTGGAGTGATACTTCAAGATCCAGCCCTGCATAATTTGAATGAGTCAAGTATGTCTTCTTAATCTGAGTAAAAGCATGAATTTGTATTGGCATTCACTCATACATGCTGAATGTTCCTTCCTCGGTTGTATTATAAGCATGAACAAGTTTTCCTGCAACCAAATTGGTGGCACTAAATGTTGATCAAATCAGCTGAAACAAGAGATACCTCATGCTCATAACTGGCAAATGAAGTTAAAAAAGATGTTTACTGGAGAAAAGAAACAAAAAAGGTACCAAAGCAAATTGTTGAAATGCTAAAGCTCTCTGGAATCAAGGCAATTCTGTAAAGGTTTCAAGCTCCTCTCTAGTGATTTCAATTCCTCAATTCCATGGATATTTCCTTGCCAGAAGATGCTATTGATGAACATGCAAAACTCATCCAGGTTGTAAAATAGCTTGAAGGAAATTATATAGCAATTCTTTTTTCCTTTTAAGTCTAACTTATCAATTCCAAGAAAAAAATAGTGATCGCCCAACACTAACTAAGAAAGAAAGATATTTCGGAGAAAAAAATAATGGCCTTTTTTTTTTGCAATTAGTGTCTTTAAACATACATTAGTTTTGGTTAAAGTGTAATGTTAAAATAAGTTGTGGAGAAGATCATATTGTGTGAATTAAAATACCCAATGTTTGCAAGAAGATAATAAATATGGTGATCGTCTCAACAACATCTAATTGATTGGTGTATTGTTACACAAGTCATAGGTCTTATGTTTGAGTCCACTACAATATACGTTATTTAATATAATAAAAATATATTTTAATATGTTTTAAAAATAAATATGGTGATCACCACCCATGATCTATTATCACTCTTTATTCATTTTATGCTTTCTTAATCCAATTATTGAGGTCTTATTCATATTATTACTTTGTGCTTCCATTTTCTGAACCATTTAGGCACTTTAATTCATAAATAGATAAAGAGGAGGGACAAAAACAAACTACTATTACCCTCTCGTCTAATCACAACCGTCCATCTGATCCAATAGAGGCACATCCAAGCCCTTTAATATTCTCAAAGTTATAACTACCCGCTTGCTCGTTATCGAGTCCGCAACTACGTCTCTCCAAATACGAGCCCCACCCTGCATCACCAATTGTTGGGCGGTAATGTGAAGAGTAAAAACCACACCTGATCCGACTTACCCTCTCGAATCTCGCGGTTTCTTCGCTTCCCAACAATCCCAAATCCCGAGTCTAGGAATGGCATCTTGCTTCTTCATCTGAGCGCAATCCTTTGTGGATTTGTTGTTAGGGTTTGAAACCCAATCTTCTTGCCAGGCTCAATTCGTTCAATCTTTTCTTGTCTTAATCCAGAATTTGGGTTGCAGAATCAGCCATGCTCGGCCGTTTCTCAATTCGATCATTCGAAGAGAGCACCGAGAGTTTGTCATGGGGTTTGTCTTCAGATCTCGTTCTAACGCCCAAGCGGCGACATTTTTGGAGCGAAGCAAGAATGCTAGGGTTTTGGCGCAGATCTTCTCCCTTCAGCGCTGCTGTCATTCCTCCTCGGCTCCCTTGATAAGTAAAAACCGCATTTTCTTACTTATCCTTTGTGGTAGGCCACTGTATTGTCAACTTGTGAAGGAGTTTACATGTAATTCTGAAAATTAGAAATTTGATGAGGTACCTGACCATTTGAAAACCAGTGCAGGGTCTTACATGTTTGGTTTATAGTTTAATTTTTGTTTTAGTAATTGTTAGAAATTTGGTTTCTCACCAACTTGACCTTTTATTTTTTTGTGATGCACAAATTTTGAGTTCAAAGGTTAATTTTGGTTTTACTAATTGTCAGAAATTTGGGGTTTCACCAGCTTGGCCTTTTTTTTTTTTGTGATGCACAAAATTTGAGTTCATAGGTTAATTTTTGTTTAACTAATTGTCAGTTTTGTGATGCACAAAATTTGAATTTATAGGATAATTTTTGTTTTACTAATTATTACAGATTTAGTTTTTCACCAACTTGATTTATTTTTTTTTTTTGTGATGCACAAATTTTTTTGACTTCACAGGTTAATTTTTGTCCTACTAATTGTTAAACATTTGGGTTTCACCAGCTTGACCTTTTTTTTTTATTTGTGATGCACAAAATTCGAGTTTATAGGATAGTTTTTATTTTACTAATTATTACAAATTTGGTTTTTCACCAACTTAACTTTTTTTTATATTTGTGATGCACAAATTTTGAGTTCAAATGTCTACTCCACTGAACCTTGTTCTTTTCTTTGGTTTTTTTTTAAAAAAAAGTGAGGAAGACAAAATTTAAACCCAATATTTTACGAATAAATATCAAAATTTTTGCCAACGAATCTACTTAACACCTTCAAGAATCTCATAGTTGATATATTTAGACTCTAAAAATTGTCTGCAGTGATGCTTCTCCCCTGTGGACTTGTGCTTGAATCATGTCACATAAATTGGGCTTTGTACCTGTGCCTTACAACTAGTTCTCATTTTCTACTCATCATAAACAGTTAATTTTCCTTCACCCATTCATCCAATTAACTTGGTTGTGTTGTATTTTGCCTTTTTTTTTTTTTTAGATTAACTCGGTTGTGTGATCTAACTTAGTGTACAATTAGTGACGTAACCTTATTCATATCTGTATTGAGATTCCAAAGTGATACTTATCAACTAATAGACAAAAAGATAGGAAATGCTCTATTTACTGGTCTAATCACTTTGATCCGTGACACTTTGACGACAACAAATCCAATGATGAGCCGCGTTGCCATCATCGTCATCGTTGTCGGTGTGCATTGATGATAATATACCACTTCCTAACTCAAGAGTTTATTTCTAAGCAAGTAACACAGCCATTCTGGCAGAAACAAAAGGAGAAATGGATGTTTCAGAACTCAGTTACCTTAGAGGAGGAGGACGTTGGTGCTCTGAATGCAATCAGATGCCAAGCTTAGCAATTTGGCATAAGAGGGAAACTCTAGATGTAAAATGATGTGAGGACTTATCGGACTTTGTTTATTCTCCAACATGGCAATCCTGAAACTGAAACATCATGGGTTTCATTAAGCATGAGCAGCAAAGGCAGGAAAGAAAAGGAAGGGGAAGAAGGGTATATAAATCAAACACCTGATGATGTTAGCTTAGATGACTGGTGTCAACGAACCCTGTCTCAAAGAACGGCTTGAACAGGAGAGATTCCTGGAGCTGACGACCACCGTCGCTCCTCGACTCAAATGGAAGCACTTGCAATAAGGGCTGCTCAGGACAAGCATCGTTCGCATACCCTGTGATTGGTGGACTGTGAGATTTGTTGGTTGACAGAAGAGAGAGAGCACGCCAAAGATCTGGTGCTCCATCCGATTGAAAAGTAGCAGTCGCTTCAAGACCTGCAAACGAATCACGGAGATGATCACAACACATCCAACTTATACCATCAAAGCTATGAATTTGCAAAATATACGCTGTGATAGCAGCTCCTCTCAATGTACTCTGGAAGAGCAGTGGTAGAGGATAACAACTAAGCAAAATGTCAACCATGTCTAACTTAGCATGGTCAACTGGTTCAAAAGCATAATAAGTCAACCATGTCTAGCTTCTGTTGTACTGCGAGTGCTCAAGAACTCACAGTCCAACACATCTACAACCCAACCTATGATATGTACAGCAACAGGCTATCAAGTCCTGGATATTTCGGGCTGGCATATACATGTATATTCTCTTTACTAACAATGAACTAAAATACATCTTCTCAATAATATAAAAAAAGGGTTGCCATTAGTTGATTTACCTTGTACCAATGTTTTTGGAGATACCAATGAACAGGCCAAATGACAAACAATTCAAGTAAAGAAAAAAAGAGCTATTGAGCACTATCTTTCCTCTCAATCCCAATTATTTGGGTCGGCTACATGTCACCATTGATTTATGTTAAAATCATTAAGTTAATTAAATTAAGAATATTTAAATCCTTATTTATAGTTTCTAATAAAGTTATTTTAACTCTCCCTCTACCTCTTCTTTCCACGTACCACTAATATTCATAATTTCATTATCTTTCCTATCATGCATCACCTAAATAATATTATTGACCAACTATACATTTGCAAGAAAGCAGCAGATTGGCAATGGAGAACTCAACTGCATTAAATTAATGGAAGCTGTTTGCCTTTCTGCAGGGATAAAAGGTGCTCGAAAACATTACCTTGATTGAGGATCTCAGCAGTGGTGCCCTTTAGTGCCAGGAGACTGTCCATATCATGGCCAGTGTAAGCATTATTTAAGTTGGTATTGCTAGGAAAAAGCAGCTGCCCATTAGTACTTCCTGTTTTGCTTGACTTTCTCCAAGATCCTTCACTTTGTGTTAGCTTCAAGCTGCCTGAGCCATCCCATATTGAGCTTGCAATGCTTGTCATCTGCCGGAAAGGAGATTGACCACAAACAAGATTTGCCTGCTGTTTGTCATCTGCATAACACACAAAAAAGGAAATCTAAGCAAATGAACATGAAAGGGTACAAATACACATGATCTATGGCCAACGGAGACAACTCAAAAGTTTTAATGCATGAATGCAACATAAAAACCACCACAAATCATGGTCCCAGTGAGAAGCTGGAAAGTAAGTTTACCCAGTGACCAATGACAGAACTCCCAATGCCTAATTAAAAACATTACTCCAAAATATCATATGAACTGGAATACAAACTCCCTGTCAAAATGATTACAAATCATCATCGAATATTTAGCGTGGTAGATGACTTCTTTGGTGCATTTGCATCTCTCACACCGTGTCCAGATCAAGAAGGAATTCAATATTGTCCTACAAAGCATGTGTGATGGGTTTGACCATTTGTGTGGTAGATGACTCACCAAATCAAATTACTTTGGGACTACCGATATTGATTTTAACTAATTTAGTGCATCTTTATGTTATAGCACAAGGAAAATAGAGTAACTAGCCCACAATCAAATAGAATTGACATTTGTTGAATTCAATTCATGGAAAGCTACTTCATGCAACCCTTTCATCTAGGCCATCTAAAATAGATTCTGAATAGATTAAGCAATTCGTAGTTTTCTTTTTAATAATTTGCAAGAAGAAAATCCATTAAGGGGGCATCTGGGCTTTCTTAAACTTGATTCTTCCTCAAAACAAGGTTTATCTAATATAGAGGGAATACTGTCAGCCAAAAGAAGTACAATAAATACTCCTAAAACAACAACAAAAGACCCACGATGAAAATGCGTTCAAGAATGAAAAAAGAAAAAAATGGACAGAGGAATACAAGCCAATTTGCCACAACTTAGATTCACATTAAGAACTAACCAAATCTGCAGCAACCTGTTCTGCATCTTGGTTTCAACTAACAGATGCAAACAAAAATTCATCAAAAAATCACCATTGTCGTCTCAAAAATCATCCTTCATCCTAATCTTCTGGGAACATATAATAAAATACTAGAAAAACAATTAAAGAACAGAATGAAACAACCTTCCTAATTTAAGTTTCCTTAGAACCTAATTCTCTTAACATGTAACACATAATATGTAATGTCCCAGTTTAGGCCCACTTCAGTTGTAAGAGGATATTTGAATTAGTTTATACAGTTAAAATGGATCTACTATCATTAACTTGGATTGAAATATTTTGGGTCAGGTGGTTCTAAGCTTATCATCAAGTTAACAAGTCAGTTATCTCATCAGATTAGGCCATGACACAATATAGTCATGGGACAACAAAATGAATAAGACATAGTAAGGATGACAACAGCGATCTTCCCATACCATTTAGATTCGACAAGGATAATAACACTAGTCAAATTTAGGGACACCAAAATTTTCTCATACCTTCAATAGATCAAAGCACAAATCACTTCTAGTAATATGCAAGGAAGCAACGATCAGTTGTAAGAAACATCTATACTGTCTAAGCTCTTCAAAGCTTCCTTATTTGTCACTCTCATCTCCTCTATCCGTAGCATTGTACAGACCCATAATGACCGACAAAGCATTTATATTTGTGTTTTCACTGGCCACAAGACTACATCTTGTGGATTACAATAAAGAAGTCTGAATTCATATCAAAAGGTATTTAGTCTGCAGGAAAAGACAGCAAACTGTCGACTCAATCATGAAAGAAGTGCATGTATCAGATATTAAGCTATTCATTTCAACAATGAATGGTGAACTATCAAGAATCAACAAATACCATAGTATGATACTGAAAGCTTTGAAGAACTGAATGAGATTGTCTCTAGCTGTGGCTTCCGTCGACGTGCATTATGATCAGATAACCGTCTACGACAGCTTCGTTTTTTCTGATCAAATTCAGACAAATCATGGAACCTGAAAGATGACCAAGAAGGTGATATTATACATTTGAACAACTAGACATATCTGTTACAAGAAGAATGAGGACTAACTACACAGATTCAGTGGATTGGAATTACAATACCCTAAATCAAGAACAGCTTTATTATCCATACATGTAATCATACTATGGAACTCCTAAAAGAAGCATAACCATATTTAGAGGCAACATGAATGAAAATTGAAGCATGTCAGCATCACACAACTAGGAGCAAAAGCTGAAAATAAAGTACAATACCAACTAACCATATACCTTTAAATTGGGGTGGAGAAGGTTGTGTGTTAAAGGGGGGTGGACCTTAAAAGATCCATGGTGGATTAAGTTGATGTTTGAGAGAGAAAATAAAAAATAAAAACTAACAGAAGCATCACCTGCTACACTGTTGGCAAAACCTGCGATCCTGACCAGCAACAACGACCTTGGGTGACTTGGAATGGCTTTCACAAACTTTATGCTTTCGATGATAATCTTTAGATGTGGAGAGGTCGATGTTACAACCTTCTACCTGGCAGTAAGCTCTCAGCAAGTTCTGCTGATATACCCTTGATTTCTTAACCGAAGTAGTTGACAAGGGATTAGAAGCTGGAAAATATGAGCTCTTGATGTTATTCCTCATGCAAGGATCTTCAAAATATGTTCTTTTTCCAAGCTTTAGAGTAATCACAGGCTCCTTAGTGCCTTCTGCAGACACTACAGCAGGTGAAGTTTCAGAAATGTCCACCCTAGCTAAATCTTTGTTCTTGTTTTGGTTGACAAGAAATCCTCCAACTGATTCAAAGTTCAGCTCCGGTATTTTCCTCATTGCATTTGATGTAGAATCAGATGCTGAAATGGAGCTCTTGAATGAACAGTAACCCACTTTAGAACTAGAACACATATCCCCACCAGACAATTGCAGAGACCCATTGCCCATTCCTATGCTGCTTCCGATCTTTGATTTAAGTTCCTGTGCAGATTTAGAAATTTCAGTTTCTTCTCCGTTGAGTAGTTCCAAGGTCTCCCAATCAAATGAGAAGGGCATCTTTGAGGTCCAATCCATGGTGAATCTAATGCATAAGGCAAAGATTCAAGAAATTCAATAATTAAAAAAAATTCACGGGAGCACAAGAAACGAAGTTCAGAAAGAGTTCATACCTAGAAAATTATAGGAACCGGTCCAACTTGTACTGTGCTTTAAAACCACAGCTTGTCAATGCAAACACAATGAGTTCTACAAAAGCTGTTGGAACAAATCAGAAATAACAACAAATCCAATGTGACACCTGAAAAACTAGCAACTAGATGGTTAAGTACATGTTTCTCCTCTTGGAATCAGGAAGCCATCATCTCAGCACACATACAGTAGAGAAAATCTCCTTTTGTGCTTGCAACACTGATACACATCAACTTCCTACACTGAGCCCTAACCCCCCTAATTCAGGCTAGATTCAACTCCTCTCGAGGAAACGCTCAACCATTTATGCAGGTGGTCATCTTTTTCACTTCCATTGTCTACCATCTGAACAGGAGATGAATCTCACAAGAAACAGGAAGATATTCCCATGACGGTGAGGCAATCAATTTTGCCATGTATATCATGAAGGCTTGTCCCACCAGATGGTTGATTGACAAATCAGGACAACAAGTTCAATTTTGCTTCCAAAACAATAACTCAAATTCAAGCGGCCCCTCCATTAAAGTCATATTTCTTCCATGTTTTTGTCCTATACAGATACTAAGTCTCTCTCTCTCTCTCTCTCTCTCTCTCTCTCTCTCTCTCTCTCTCTCTCTCTCTCTCTCTCTCCATCCAATTTTTCCTTCAAAGTTTACATAGTTATCTTATTCAACAGAATACCATCTTATACTGTTTTACCACATGCCAGACTTTGGGAGAAGATGACCTGATCAAATGAACAACAATAGTCTCTTTCATATTCTTGTACAGAAGCTTTTTCATTCTAACAAAAACTCAAACACATAAGCTACAAACCTTCCAGTTTTCCGATTAGTTAGAGGCTTTGAGCACCAGATCAATCTGAAAACAAGCTTCTCAGAGAATCCAGAAGAAGGAAAAACTGGAGATCTTTTACTGCTACAAAATAAGAGACCAGATAATACGGTAAATCAACATGGTAATGAGTCAGGAACACCTTTTCTACTTTCCCTCCCCAGCTGAATCAATAGAACACATGAGTTTCTGACACAGCAGGTCCAGGGGTCGGGGACCAGATATGTCATTCTACGGGTCCTCCAAGAAACTGCAAATGACTTCAAGAAAGGAGCAACCTTTAGGCTAAATCCTCTTCCCTTAATCATTTTCATCCTTCAAATTTGCGTCTTGAATCCAACTAGTGAATTAAGGAAAATGATTGAGCGCAAATAATGGAGTTTCTGATCATAAAGGAGTCGTTCTTCTTTTGCATCTGCTTGGAGCAAATCCCCAATATGATCACTCCAAACAGCCCTTCGCCCTTCCCCCCGCCACTTTTGCTTGGTAAAAAGGGCAGCCCTTCTTCTTCCATGTCGGAGAAGGAAAAGAGCAGATGCAAGATCCAATTTTTTTCGCAAACGAGGCGAAAAAGGCCACCGATTTCCACCACAGAAGCAGAACCCCTCTCAAAGGGAATAAGAGAAAATAACAGATAAACCGACAAACTAGTTAGCAAAGGCGGAAACTGTGAACAGGCCAACACCCAGTTAATGCCGTCTTTTTCTTTTCTCTTCTGCTAGGATTCTGCCATTTATGAATCTGGAAACAGGAGTAGCCGCGGTTTCCAATCCAGCTTACAGGTTTTCTAGGATGCATGTGACATGCGTGCACGAGTCCGAGGACGGAAAGAGAGGCCTTACCCTACCGACCATGTGCGCGAGTTTTGGCCACCCAAGCCCTCGTTTTCTTCGATCTTGTACCGCTTCCGCTGCCGTCTGCCCCACCGTAGTGTCAGCATGGGTGCTTCCAGCGATTGAATTGATGGGATTGAACGCGTCCGTGTCGAAGCCGGGACCAACTGAGAGCGGAGCGGAAGTCCACCTATTCTCTGGTCCCTCTGAACAGGAGCGAGCGGCGCCGTGAGCGCGTTTGCGCGCGCAGACAAGACAGACAGAGAAAGAGAGTGGCAGGAGGGTAAATAGGTGGAGTTCAGGTCCAAATTCATATGCATTTGACTTAATATTCCCACAACAATAATAACTTTTAGAACAATCATTAATCATTATTTTTTTACATTGGTATGAATTTACAAATTTACAGATTATGTTTATTATCGGATGAAGATATTATTTTAATTAATACGAGTCTAATATGGGCACAAATATTGGAAACTAAATATTTATCAATGCAAAAAAATGATTTGAATGCTTGGATTTAATTAAAAATATTATTTCATATAGTGTTTAATGGCAAGAAAAAAAATTCAAATGTCATGACATCATAACCTGCTGTTGCTAGTGTAATCATATGATAATTATTTTGTCTGATGTATTATTTTTTTATTATGAAATTAAAACTCTTTGTTTATTATTATTATTTTGTTTTTTGAAGTGGGGAGGGATATATTTTATAATTTTTATCCCATATAGTGATGGAAAATGTGATTTGAGCCAACAAATTGTGATGAATAGAAGCCATTGGGATTTGTCTAAAGCAAATAGAAACCCTTTCAGTGATTTTATGGTATATAAATTGTGTGTGGGACCCACACACACATCATGGTGAATGGGAAATTGGATGGGAAGGGAAATCAAAGGTGGGCACCATTGAGGACACATACATTGGAGCTGATGAACACTAAGTCAGTGTCCTCTTCATTTGGGAACCTTCCTTTGGTGCTTAATGTCAATTGATGTGATGGTGCAATCAATCATTATGCAGCACACCTACCATTCTCTATGGTTTGCATACCCAACAATAATTCTTCTTTGTCTTGTCATGATGTCCAATATGAGGGTCTATCAAAATTTTTTGGCCCATGATTACCAAATCACAAGGAAAAAACAATGTGGACTTTGATCAAACTCCTCTGCCCTCTTCTTTGAAATATTTTTCTTCTTTAGCTTTTGGAAGTGTGCTTCTTAGTCTTCTTTACATGGATTTTATGACTATTTTTCATAATATCGAATTTTAACTCTATTTTTATAATATCTTAGTTTTCTATAGGAAAGAAAGAAGGATATATATAAGTGTTTTGGATCTGTGATTTATATTCAACAAGTTAATTGATAAAAAAAAGATTATTTATGAATGAATGGAAGATATGTTATACAATGAAGTTAGCGTTCGACTCGACTTGACATATACCATAATATAGTTTGATTATGGATGGATAAGAGATTGATTGTGGATCATATCGATTTTTATTGAGAAATCAAGTTCTTAAATGAGAGAAATCATAATATTAAAATTTTATCTCAGAGTGAAAGAAGAATTGAATAAACGTATTATAGTATTAGATGGATCTGCCATAATTAAACTAGACTCAAATATTCTAAATCAATATATAGCTATGACTGGTCAATTATACCAAATCAACTAAATTGAAGTTATGCTTTATCCATCCATATTTTCCATGCAGAAATCTAGTACTATGCTACGCTGAATTGATTGCGCAAGTTGCACTGTGGTACCAGCTCTTCTCTCTCTCTCTCTCTGCATCACCATTATTTCTTGGTCCAGACGAGCACAATTCATGGAACCCAGTTTCTTAGGATGCAATTGCCAGTTGATCCTTCATGCGGCATCAAGGTCAGTCTGGTTGGCCAAACAACAGCCAGAGGCACCGATCGACGATGAAATGAAGTGGTCTTTCATGTGTTTGGGACCATATCACATCACAGTAGTGTCCTGTAGATGCTGTATTTATTCACCGACATCTATAGAAGAAAATC